>VXCM01009872.1:6314-17441 GCA_014773175.1 Lucifuga dentata | reverse complement strand
CTTCCCTGTGGACTTCACGCCTTTCCAGACACAAAAGTAACACATTATCCAGATAAGTAGTAAACATAGGGCCAAATCCCAGCGAACACTTCCGATTTCCTCAATTCCATTCGACAAGCCCAAGATTCTCCTCCTGCAACAAATTCAGGAACATCCAAAAAGTGCAGAAATGGCCTGCTATTATATGATGCTGCAATTCATAATACTTACTCCCAAAACTCGACAACTGAAGACGTATGTCCATTGAGGTGCTGTGACGTTTGATTCTGACCGTATTCAAAACAGCTGTCTTGAAAAATAAGAATAGGACAGACTGTAACATGTGATTCATAAAGTAAACCCAATGCAAAGTTTTATGTGTCAAAGTGAAAATAAAATCTTGGTACCAGTGTTCCAACTGTTGTGACNCAAAGTTTTATGTGTCAAAGTGAAAATAAAATCTTGGTACCAGTGTTCCAACTGTTGTGACAGTTTGCCCATGGAAGCTCAGGACTGAAGGAAAAAAACAGGTAGAGAAGCGCCCACGCCAGTATGATGATGTAATACACTCCAGTGTACAAAACAATCACTTGGTTTCCATAACCTAAGCCTGTTGAGAGATTGTATCATGAATGATCAAACACTAATAGAAGTCATAGAGTATCTGTGCAGTGAATGCAGTCAGTGTATGATGTGTTTCATGTAGTGTAGGGATGTTTCATTCCCTAAACTACAATCTGTCTAAACTCATTTTCAAAATTATGACAACTCAAGAATTGAGTAAGGGGTGGGTTTAAGATTTAGGCGATTAGAATTAAGGGGTTAGCTTTTTTTTTTTTTTTTAAATAACTGCAATTGAAAAATAATAATAAAAACAGCAAATAACAGCTTTATTTTATGAAATTGCTTATCACATTCAAATTTATGAAATATTTATTTATTTTTTGTAATTGCTAAAAACATTGTGTGGATTTACCTTCAAAGAGAGGGCATATTTTTCTCCAACACGTTACACTACCCTGACTGGTGTATTGGCCCAAAGTTGTCTCCATGAAGAAAAGTGGAATGCCACAGGTGAACAGGAACAAAATATAAGGAATGAGGAAAACCCCTTAAAAAATAAAACATATTGTTTAAATTGTGATCATATTGCAATACATTTGTGCACGCTAAAAAGATTTGATTATTAGTTAGGTGGTGAGATCTGCTTATAAAGAGTCAGCATGTATTAATGTTGCCAAAGAGGTGTTTGTGGTAATTTTTGTATTAAGAAATAACATTCAGATTAAGGGTTATTTGTCCAAATAACGTTAACAAAAATCTGGTCAGATATAAACTGGACAACATTTATTTCTAACAGGGAAACATACAGAACAGCCTTTACTACACAGCTGAGTTTGATCCACCATCCTATCACTCTAATGTGGCTTGGCTACACCCTTTTGATATATCTGAATAAAACAAAGCAGCTGTGGTAAAGGCCTGTTCTTAATTGTTCTCCACCTCTTCTGTCTACTGAATAAGTCAAAGCTAGGCAAACAGTAAAAAGCTGTGTAGAAATAATGGCAGTAACCTGATTCCATGCATTGTTGTACTTGTAGCTCCTAAAGCTGTCAGAATGCCTGTGCAAACTCAAAAGGTACAGCACATTTCATTCACAGCAAAATAAAAGGCCACCATAATTACGGCTTACCTCCTCCATTTTTGTAGCAAAGGTATGGAAACCTCCAGACATTTCCCAAACCGACAACATGTCCTGCTGTGGCCAGGATGAACTCCATTTTATTGGCCCATTGCTCCCTCTGCTGAGATTTGGGTTGATGATGCCCAAAACTTGTCCCAAAGTTTGTAATATCCATTTTCACCTGGGAGTTGTACCTGGGGGTGCATTTCAGTTCAACATAAAGGTTGAGTTAGAGAGTGACATTATGTCATAGATAACATGAAGCTGTTGTTAAACAATGTGATGGTGATATTCCCAACACCTAAAATCAGTTTATAGTATGGCAAAACTAATATAGCAGTAACATGGAGACAGCATAATTTCTTCATATTTATCTAATAGAAAGTAGGATGATAAAATAAACAATTTAAAGTTAAATTCAAGAATTGATTGGGCGTGGAACAAGGAGCTGAAGTAAGCCCCATATTACTTAGGTATCTTTGTGATATCTTAATGTTGTGTTAGACAAAAAAAAAAAAAAAAAAAAATTTTAATAAACACATTAAAAAAATCTCAACGGCAATCAAATACATCTTGGTAAACTTTTGACAAGATAAAATTTGTCTTACTCTGACTCCAAATGAGTTATGTTGTTGACCAGTTACAGAGTTCATCCCCACAATAAGAGCGCTCAAATAAGCTCTTAAGATTTGGCATATGCCTAAATATGTTTGATACCATTTTTTTTTTTTTTAAACTTTGGTTTGCAAACCAAACTAAAGATCTGCATTAATAACTTAAGCTCCGTATGCAAAACATTTTACCTTTCAGTGTGGTTCCTCTTTGAAAAACATCCATCCACTGTCCAAGACTAATCTGAGTGAGACTTCCTTTCTGAGGCATGGATACTGAGACCAACATAACCAGTTTTGTAATGAAACCAAAACACGCGCGCACACACGCACGCACACACACACACCGACAGATAGGGGCAAGGAATGTATCAGCATTGTCTATTTGTGAAAAATAAAGGAGATAACAATTAATATTGATCTACTGTTGTCCTGTAAAGTACATAGGATCAGGACAGTAGGAACAAGTATCTGACTCATTTTTTATTTGAAGAAATCTGCATGTAAGAGCATTAAAAAAAAAAAAAAAATNTAAAAAAAAAAAAAAAATCTAGTTATCATATCACTATATGTCCATGTTTATTAACAAAAGTAATGAGGAAACATCTAATATTTCTTCATTTAATTCTCTACAATAATATCCTGTAGTCATTATGAATTTTTGATTTCAAGGCTCAATTTTGTTGCAATACTGTGTTTTATAAATTCTTCATATGTTAGTAATGCAAAATAACAAATTTACTGGAAGTTTTGTCAAAAGTTTCAGTTTATCCCAGTCTGATGTGTTTCTCTTAGACAGGTTTTTCCTCTCTTTGAGCCTGTATCATATTACATATCAGAAAGAACAAAAGGAGGTAATCATAGTATAAGATTCTAATTATCTCTCAGTACAGCCAACACCATAAAACAGGTATACTGACATGAACAGCTGTACAATGTATTAATTTCAGAATGAGATGTCCTATGTATGATATAACATCTATGTACTCTATCTATCTATCTATCTGTCTGTCTGTCTGTCTGTCTGTCTGTCTGTCTATCTATCTATCTATCTATCTGTATAGAGTCTGGCACTACAACACTAACATTCATACAAACTCCTTTACACCCAATGCAAGCTCAAAGCTATACAAACTAAACTATTATGATCAGTGGCCCAGCCCACCTATTCACTGGTTGTGGAAACAGGTAGACACACCTGTGAGGTGGTATCAGGTGGTCAGAGCTATTCATTATTACCATTTCTATATCAGATCACATGACAAACATAGGAATGCCAAATGCTAAAAACATTCATTCAAATGATACTTTAGTATGAGCTTGTTCCATTTTCCTTTATTATGTATACTCTGCATTGCTTAAGTCAGCTTGTGTTAAGGATATAAAATGTATCTGATCTTATAGATATTTTGGAGGCTCATGACAGCGCATTCATCTCGACACAAATTTTCTTTTTCATCAGTGATAATGTAATTTGCAAAATTCACTAATTTTTCTAAAATTTTTGATTGTTGGTTTTGTAATTAACTGAGTTCATTGTAAACTAGGCTATAAGTACACATTTGTGTTGCAGTCCTGCTAAGTGACAATTTGTGAATGTTAAAGTTCATACTCAGCAGTCCAAGGAGAGCGAAATATTGCTTCTATAATCATTGACAGAAGCGCTCTCGTATGTTGTTGTTTTTAAAGAGTTCTTCAATGCGCCATGCTTCACTCTCATATTTTTTGAGCAATTTTACAACAACCAAACGAAAATGAAAAAGTAACCTCACTGGCCGCGGTAATTATTTGTCTCCAGCAGAGGGCAGTAGACGTTGCTCTCGTCCAACACACAGGAAAAGACACGAAGAAGATTATTCCTGACGTGAAATGAATGGACGTGCTAGACTGATAAAACACTAACTTTTAAACTGAAGATTTGTATAGAGATCACTGGAGGTTACTGACTGGAGTGATAATGACAGGAATTCCTCCAGATTCGTGGCAGCCGCCTAGCGTGGCTTTGGAGACAACGTAAGTTTCACAAAGACAACCAATGCTACATGTTAGCTAGCTCTATAAACACAAGCTCTGTTAGCTTAGCTTGATGTTAGTTTGTGTGGGGCTTAAAATAATGAAAATACTACTCAAAATACCACTTTAAACTTCAGTTAGTTTGTGTCGTTTGCTTGCCTGCACGCTGATTTTATTCAGGTGCTTTAGGAGCCACATGAGGTCACAGGTCACCGTTAGTTTACCTTAAAGATGTAACAAATGTGATCGTGTGTTGCAGCATGGGGACCGTTGTTGTGGAGCTGTACTGGAACCATGCTCCTAAGACCTGCAAGAACTTCGCTGAGCTGGCCAGAAGAGGCTATTACAACAACACCAAGTTTCACCGAATAATCAAAGATTTCATGGTGCAGGGAGGAGATCCTACAGGAACAGGTGGGTGCTACTAACCATTATTTTAATCGACTTTCATCCACTACCATGTACCATCGTCACCTGTGGATCATTAGTTTATAAAAATCATCACAAATCAAATTTCCCTTTTATTGAAGTCTCATGTGGAGTGTCATGAGGAGTACTTTCATGCAAATGCAATGTCAACGATTATCCAGCAGATGTCACCAGTTTGAGTTAAAAGTTTTCCACACTAAATGATATAAGCACCAGGCTATGCTTGCAGTTTGACAAGCTGGTAATTACATCAACATGTAATCCTTTTTCCCTGAAAGTACAGCCATGATCCAAACGTGACATGGTCATGGGTTTTTCACACGAAAAGATATTAGCATTCTGCTCATTTTGCCTTCATTTGTTCGGTTACCTAGGTTGAAAGTAAATCTACAGCTTGGTGATCTTTGCTTTTCTTGCATCTTACATTAGTGGTTACAGGTCTTATTATAGTCGTTAGAGAAAATCAAGTTACATTAAGTCAGCAGCTTGATATAGTTTTTGTTTTTCCTCCAGGTCGGGGTGGCGCCTCCATATATGGCAAACAGTTTGAAGATGAACTGAACCCAGAACTGAAATTTACAGGTAATCATGGAGGGGCTAAATGTTCAAATGTACCAGTACTGAAGCTTAAGATTATGACTACAGAAAGAGGAGAACCATCTATTATTAGTTTGACCCACAATGGTATACTAGATGACACACCTAGCCCATATTAACAGTTCAATTAAACTGATAAATATACACCATGGAAACATATGAAAACTCATAATATGATATGGATGGTATGTGCAGTTACTTCTGGGTTCTAATCATCAATAAAGTTACACTGGTGCTGATAACCAGACAGTACCAGAAGAAAGCTTGTCTATCATAATTTGTCCTTCAATAAGATGGGAAAAGACAGAGTAAGATCATCCAAATATTATATGATCAAATACAAAAAGTCAATAGTAGAAAAAAGCTAATAGTGGAACTGTAGTTGTGAAAAGGTCTCTACATTACAAAGAAAATAATGTATGATAATGTATGTAAATGTGCACAAAAGGCTGAAGATCTGACAATATAAACATTCACATTTATGAATTATGAAACCAAAGTTTGCCTCAAGTGTTTGATTTGACCTCTGATTATAATAGATCAACTTGGAGTTGATGACCAATGACTTAATATTTGGTTAATGTTTGTTTGACACTTGATAGTTAGGGATTTAAACCAGAAAAATAATAAAACATGATGTGTGCGCGTGTGTTTATTAAGGTGCTGGTATCCTGGCGATGGCCAATGCAGGACCAGACACTAATGGAAGCCAGTTCTTTCTTAGCCTTGCGCCCACTCAGTGGCTGGATGGAAAGCACAGTATATTTGGAAGAGTGTGCCAAGGCATCGGAGTGCTGAGCCGAATTGGAATGGTGCAGACCAACTCTCAGGATCGACCAGTCGAGGATATTAAAATTATCAGGGCAAGTGTACCCAATTAAACAAATGCTGATCTTTTTTTTTATGTTTTTTTTTTAAATAAATAAATGCCTGCTAAATGTTTCACTGTTTAAATTTAATCCTGCTTATTTCAAGTTCACTCACCTGTGTCATGACTTCAATACGAGTCACATTGATCCAGAATATCTTTTATTGTACTGTACAAAAGTATGATAAAGTTAAAAAAAACAAAACAAAAACCTTTGAATATAATAATCCCAAAAATGTATATTTATCAACAGGGAAAAGTATAGTTTAAGGCACTATAGGAAAAGAATACAGTATCAGTCAGAAGTAAGTACACTCCTGTCTATTAATAAGAAAAACAGAGTTTCTACTTTCTGTAGGCAGTGTCTAGGTTTGATAGCCATTTGGATCTGTTGAGGCTTTATTGTAGCACATTTAACAAGAACTGAAATTGGAAAAGTACTTCAAACAGAATTTGTATTAACTAATATTCTGCATAACATAGTTTCACCAGTAAGTACACCTCTTAGCAAAAATGTTAATATTTTGTACATTCACCATTGTTTGCCAGCACAGCTTGTACATGTCTTGGCATTGAATGAACTAAATCAGCACATGATCTCTGAGACATGTTAGCCACTCTACTGCTATGATTTCTGTCAGGTTTGGAAGGTTGCATGGCTGCCATTGCTCCACTTTCCATTTGAGCACATTCCAGAGGTGTTCTATCAGATTCAAGTCTGGAGGCATCCTGGGCCAGTCAAGTAAATTTACTAAATAGAGGGGAAATCTTGCAAAATTAATACAATTTCTCAGGTGAAACTTTTATTTTGAGCAAAAGCAATTATTTTGTCAAGGTGAACTAAAGCCCTATATTAAATAATAAATTCCTGACTTGTGTTATTCACTTATTACTTTCACCCAATAGTACAGAATCATAACAGTATAAAGAATAGCTTTAAAAACAGCTTAAACCTCATGTTATAAGCACTCAAGCAGATTTCGACATAAATAGTAAAACAAATATGAATGTTTTTATGAATAGACTTTATTATTCATAAACAGTAATTCAGCCATTGTAACCAAAGCCCAAAAGCACACATCCACAAACATACTTTAGAAGTTTTGAATGAATGGATACTGTGTGCAATATATTTTGTTCATATTTGCTTTCTGTTTTGTATTGATAATCTGTGTGGTGCTTAAGGATGAGGGGTACAGAAGCATGAACATTTTCAATGCACAGAATGTAGAGTGTATTTTTTAATTGCATATGACAATATTTTCACTTGAGCTCCTGTCTACTTGAATGAGCTTGAGGACCACAATGTTTTAACCCTAAAAAAGTCACAAATGTGGGTTGTTCACAAAAATTTGGGGTTATCTCAGCATTTTCAGGTCATTCAACACATTTAGTGAAAAGAAAAAAATGTAAAGGATTAAGCAAAGAATGTGAGTCTGGTCTTTGGACACAGACACGTTATTTTCTTAGGGTTTCATAAACTGTCATCCTGAATAATATATCCTAAATACATCCTGATAAAGAGGGAGGCAGAGAGTCTATAACCGCTGGTTTATTTGTAACTACAAATATAGGAAACAATGACTGTTTGAATTTATAATAATGCAATTAGTATATTGTGTATATTTTCAATGTTTAAAGGACCATACTGGCCATTTTGCATGTTTGAGCCTAATATATTCAATTTTCATGCATGTTACGTTACTGAAAACCATTTCCCAAAGGATAAAAGCGTATTTCAGCTTTCCTGATATTTTGCAAAATCTCTTAATCTTTCAAAATCAAATATTCAAGCAATAAACCCAATTTAAAACTCGATGTTTCGCCTGCTAATAGTTATGCAGCCTTATGAAGTCACGATCGTTTAAATTTTTCGATAAATGCAGTCTTTTCTTCTTTTGGGACTATATTCCCTGGTGGAGACATACATTCACTCCACACTTTATTGCTCTTAAGTGCTAAAATTACATAACTTCGAAGAAAAAAAAAAACCTTGAATAATGGTCTTGTTCGTGATGATGGATTACCTATCCCAAGAACGGTTCAAGTATCAACAAGTTGATTTTAATATCGTACCAGAATGAACTGAAACCAATGGTGGACTGGAAGGTATAAGAAAAACATTTTTAATTCACCATTCCAGTAGTATGCTTTGGGAAATTGTCGGTAACATTATGTTTATGAAAATTGAATATGTTAGGCTCAAACGTGCAAAATGGCCAATATGGTCCTTTAAGGAGTGGTTTCCCTCAGCCAGTTCTAAAATTAGCACTTAAATACAAGTGTTCATGTATTTGCAGAAATAAATTGAAAAGGCAATATTAACCCAATGTAAAATACATAAAAAAAGAAAATGCTCCTTAATATGTAAAGATTAATTTACTGATAGCTGAAGTTCATAGATTCATAGAGAAAACAGTTTGCATGCAGGATCTCAGTACTGCCAATGAAAGAAGTGGAGGTTCATTCACTGGCACCAAACCTAAGTTTGGTTTCAACATTGGTAGGGATGTTGCATGCACTTGCTGTGTATTCTGCTTTTGTATGTCATACACACAGTTTTCATTATCAGTGCCAGTAACGTGTTAATTAATAAGTAAAGTACGCCATTTCTAATCACATCGTTAAAACAACATTACGTTAAAAGTGAAACTATTGTAGTCGCTAATCAGTTTGGCATCAAACAGATGTTTGGTTAAAATTATAAATCATAAGATACATTAACAAAACACAGGTTGTTTACAGTGTGATTAACTGGAATGTACATTAAAAATAAGACTTTAAACAATTCATAAAAATGGAGTTATCTGCTTTGCAAATTAATTCTTCAAATATAAATAAGGCCATATGCCAGGGATTTTGTTAAAGGTGGATCTCTTCATTTGGGAGTTACTGTGAGCAGGTTTGAGTTTCTACAGGTCTTGTCTCATTGAAGCAACATCCAGTGTAATATACCATAAATACAATGCATATTTACATTAATATCATGTAATATAAAATTTAAGCTCAATTTTTTTTTTCTAACACAATATGAAACTTAAAGCAGGGCTGAAGGGACTCATTTAACATTAACTCAGTAACAGATGGACAACTTACAATTGTTTGAGTCAACCTTGTTCATCTCAGTCAGTTGATGCAAATCAATGTGGTTCACATTGGAAAAAAGCATTGTTCCCTTAAAATATTTTTGTCTTTGTTCTGTAACTATTTGCTGCATGTAAAGGTGGAATAAGAAATCATTTTACTTTATGTCCTCATGAAGTTTGTGATTTTCACTCACCAGTTACATTAGGCAAGGCAAATGTATTTGTATAGCACCATTTAAAACAACATTTAAACATTACAGTATGCAAGATCTTTTTTGGCTTGCCAACCAAATGGATTTGCAATAACTGAGTAATTATTGTTCTGGCCAATATGCATAAAGGTGCTCAGAGTAAAATTTTAGTGTATCAAAGTTATGAATTATGAAGAATTGTGTACATTTTCCTCTTAGAATTAAAATTAAGTGTCATTTTTAAATGCTCATAAGTATTAAGACTTAGTCTTCAGTTAATTAACAGGCCAGTATGCACAGCTTCTCAGAAATGAGGGATGGTCCTTTGACTCCTGTCAAAGTTTAGGACTGAAACTTTGACAAGACTCAAAAACCTCTTAGAATAAAAGAAATTATGTAAAAAAAAAAGCTGGTTACAACATCTTAATAGACAGTGAATATCAAGACTGGCATCTCCTGAATCTATTTGCAGTATTAAAATGGTGATTTTAACTTTACCATAACCCTTTTTTAAATTCCTAAAAATGATTATAGAACTTGTTAAATGTGTGGTCTTAAATATATTTGACAAAACACAATACATATAGAAAACATTTACAAACTGATACTAGAATCTCTCATCTTTGTGCAGATTGAATTTCTACTGCTGATAATGCACAAGTGATGAAAGACTTTTCAGTTCATGTTTGATGCATAGTTTGTAAAACCTGGAACTTGAAATGAAAGCATCATGATTTAAACATTCTTGGAAATGATCTCTCTCACACGCATCTCCATCTCATCTCTGCTATTTCTCTGGTTCACTGATGACAGGGATAGGAATGGTGTCTGGGGTCAAAGGGCACTGCTCAAGGGTCTGTTTGGTGCTGTGGGTGTTTTCAGGGCAGCAAAGCTGTTTGAGGTTCTATGGAAACAGATTAATGGTTCAATTATCAGTTCACAATAGTCAAAATATTACAGCTTTTACTATAAAATTTGAAAAAGTAGTTTTTCTCACTTTCAGCAAGAGAATAGATGATAGACAGTATATATCGTAAATTGAAGTAACAGCAACAACTAATGAAACAATACTGTACCTATACTTACCTCAATATTGATTAAAATATATAAGCTATAAACAGAGGTATTATGTATTACAGGATTGTAGGGAGCAATAAGTTTTGGCCACAATACAGTATTTGTCAACATTAGTCACTAGAATTGGGGGGTGNGGGGTGTACTTCTGTCCTCTCTTTCCCAAATATGTTGAGCTTATCTGCTTGATCTGTCTAGACTGCCAGGTGCCACAATTACTGTAATGTTATATAAAACATAAGGTTTTAAACCAGAGTGTCTTGATGATGCATACACTGATCACAAAAGAGCCACTTCTTTTGTTGGAGTGTATAAAAGTGCAATGATTTTTCAGTCAAATTATAATAATTACCCTGTTGCCGAGCACTACATTTTCCTATTATTCACTTTCTTTCTAAAGTACATACCTGCCTTATGGTCCCTTTCATCTGAGAAACTTTAAAGATGATCCACAGAGGAACCAAGAGAACGCAGAATAGTCCAAGGAACCAGCCCAAAGCATACGCCCAGGTTGGGTAGATGTAGGTTTTGTTGAACTTTAGAGGCTTGTATCTCACCAGTGAAAAGATGAAGGTACCCTGAGGGGGAGGGGGGG
>VXCM01009871.1:0-20988 GCA_014773175.1 Lucifuga dentata | reverse complement strand
GTGGAAACGAAATAAGAACTTGGAACGCAGCAATAGAATAAACTAATGCTGCACATCGTAGTATTTTTAGCCACGGCTAGTTTGCAAGCTTGTCCTTAACTGTTTCACCAGATAATCCACAGTACAATACATTACATTAGAATAATTGTAAAACAAAATACTTATGTAATTGAGCAAAAATCCTTTCTGTGCGATCCTGCAGGCCAAAGAGTCGGAGCTGGCGGTGATCTGTGCCCTCCTGGAGGACCCTGGCCTGTGCTCCCAGACCTTCAGAGAGTGGAAGCAGTGGCACAGCGAGCTCTACTCAGACATCTGCCAGCTCAGCCCCGGCACCAACGGCCAGGACGACCTGTCCCCGCTGGCCGCGCCCCTCATGACCCACACACACTCCTTCATCGAGACGCACGTGTGAGAAACGCCAAGACTGAATGTGCACGGACATACACACACTCACACACACACGCACACCAAACCAAATTCTCTTTCCTGCTCACGCACTCAAACCACACAAACACTCATGCAAAGACACACAGGAACACACATTGTAAGATGTGTAAATATCTAAGGGAACAGTCCAGCGTGTATGAACCTTGATAATCCTGAGGACCCCACAGGGTGCCTACTGCATGCCTGAACAGAAAGCATTAATCTTCCTTTGTCTATGGAACTCAGCATAAACTCCACACGCTTGTCAAGCAAAATGGAAAAAAACGAGACTTTTTAACATGTTTGTTCCTTTGTATTCTCTTGCTTTTGCTATTTCTGGTTGATTTCAGGGGGCAGGGGGAGCTATGTAGCAGCAATACAGAGGAGAATCCTTTTCACCACAGCACTGTACTTTTGTACTGATGAACTTTGCACCCAGAGCCACCAGTTCTCCCCCTTTCTCTCTGAGCTTTTATCACTGCATATCTTGATTTTATAGGGACCTCACTGTTACTCCAGGCTGACTCTGATTGGACAGGGAAGTAAAATTAGCATGACTGTGAAAGGTAGCATCAATGCTGGTTTATCTATCTTAGCGGTTCCTCTGGGAACCAGAGGAAACCATCGTGCTGGCTAGATGAACACTAGTCGCTATTTCAAACTGTGATCTGTTCCAAAACCACGAGTCTTTCTGCAGAAGGAGGCTCCTCTGACAGAATGCAACTTACTGAGGTTCTCCAATTCAGTTTGCATTCTCTCTCCCTCTCTTCCTCCTCCTCGCTCCATCTCCTCCATCTCCTCCTTCTCTTTTCTTATTTTCTCTTTTTAATTTCCAAACTCTTTTCTCTCTCTGGTCGTTACAGACTTGTATATGTGTATACTGCTGTGTATACTGATGTAAATGTTTGCGTTCCACTACCACTGTGATTCGCTTCTATAGGTAGCGGAGGGAAGACGGATAGTATGTACTTCTACGCGTGGGTGCAAAACGATTTTTCTTTTCTTAAACAGCGAATGCAAGAGCTGGAGAGTTCTTTCAAAGGAGTCACTCACTACAAAGAATGCACTTTCTATATCTCTATATCTCATTGGCTGCATCACAGGGTCTATGTCTCATCGGCCTCTACCATTGCTGTTCAAAATATCAGGTAAAAGCATTTGCCGTCTCATTTTCTAAAGATTTGTGTACAGTCTACAAATATATTTAAACATAGAATATATAAATCTATTTACGTTTTGTGTCATAGATATAATGTAAAGTATGATGTATTCTATGCCAAGGTTTTGCAGTGCCCCCCTCTTCACTCTGTAGATGCAGGGTGTTAGCTGTCGAACAACTAGGAGGCAAAGACCAACCGCCATCGACTCGACTGACAGATTTATCGGTTTACATCACGGCTGATCCATAGATGTTCTCCTGGTGATGTGTTGCATGAGAAAAGGCCTGGGACCGATTTAATTGGACAGGGTAATAATGTGAATCATTTGTGTTCTTTCATTTTCTCTTCTTCCTTTCATAATTGCAAGATAATTAGACTTGTAGCGCATGATACATGCAAAAGTACTGTTAAAGAATGCGTTTTTATTCATGTGTTCATAGATTTGATGTATTCTTCTTTTTTTTTTCATCAGATAGTGTTTGAAGACACACACTGTACAACACTGAGGGAGGCATTTTTGCTACTTGCTACTTGATTTAATGCAGATCCTCCTTTAGCATTCTACCAGGAGGTTTCTATTTGTTTCTGTTTACAAGGCTTCAGATTTGGGGTTTGTTCGCCTCCTTATGTAAGGAGCAACGGTACAAGTTATTGTTGCATTCCCTCCAGGAATAAGGTCAACACCGGGCAATCATAGACCTCTACACTACATGGTCTGTAACGTCTGTGAAGCTCAGATGAATCATTTCATCTGCAATATCAGGCCAAGGACTCAGCAGTGCCCCCTAGTGTCCAAGACTCCAAGAGACATGAGTAGCAGGTGCAGCATCCAGCACTCTCTCTACTTCTTCTTCATATTTTATTCTTTGAGAGTAGGTTCAGGTTTTCCATCCTGTCACATTGTTGTGAAATCAAAGACACCCCAGAGATTATAGTTCATGTTTTTGAAAGGTTAATTTGAGAGTAACACAAAGAAACTAAATGATGCAAACACTTTCTCTGTGCCTCCCAACCCTCTCTTTGGCAACAATGGACTGACTATAAATGGTATTCCTACACACACACAGCTGTAGAAGAGTTAGAATACAGTTTTAGTCTGCAGACCTTTCTCCATTTTTCATATTCAGTGTTGGTCTTCTTTTTCCAACAGGTTATATACTGTAGATTATGGAGTGTGAGTTATGATTTATAGGCACAGACTGTGTTATCCCTCCCAGATCTTTGTGTGTGTAGACCTGCAAAAACAGGCCGAAAAGGGAGATTCCACTGTGTGTTCTTTCAGGGGTGTACACCTCATGGTACATTGCACAGGTGTGTAAGATGTAAGTTGCACTGCGACATTAAAAAAGGAACATATTGCTCTTTTTCAAGGATAATATTAGCTTACTGTTATTCTGTACATTAAACTGACTAAAGATGATATTGAAAAAAGAAAGAAAATTACATTTATTCTTCCTAAAGTAGCCTTTTTTGGTTTCATATATATGAATATATATTACAAAAAATACAGATTGTAAACATAAGTTGTTAAACTTTGACTTCAATAAACTGAATCCTCTGCACTATGAGCCACGTTTTGTTTATGTGTACCTTTTCTTGAAGACGATATTTTATAGATGATATTCCAAAGCTAGAAGGCCATAACTTCAATTCATGTAAGAGCTGAACAAGTTAATTTAGGTAACTTTTGACAAAAAAAAAAAAAAAAAANAAAAAAAAAAAAAAAAAAAGTCATATTCACTGATGGATTACCTATCTCGAGTACATTTCAAGTCTCTACACGTTGACGTGAACTGGAGCCCAATGGCTGGCTGTCTGGAAGGTAGGAAAAACAATTCTAATATTTACTACTCCAGTAGCATGTTTTGGGAAATGGTTGGCAGTATTATAACGTGTATGCAGTTTATATTTATTGGGCTCACCTGCAAAATCACCCTAAAAACTGATGCTACAGTGCTTATGAATGCTTATATGGAGGGCCAAAAATGACTTAATTATAAATAAAATATGGAGGACCAAAAGTGACTTAATTATAAATAAATATATACTTTTGGTCCTCCATATGCTTAAAGAGATCGTCTTGCATCATGTCTTTAATACAGTATCCGTCCACTAGGTGGCGGTAGCTGACCGTGGTTTTGCCACGATGACCACAAACCTCCGTCCGGAGCCCAGAGAAGAAGAAGAAGAAGGAGGGGGAGTGTTGTCATGGCGGCCAAGGTGAATGTTTGATATTTCCTAGATGGCAAAGTTTGGGCATTTCAGACACGCATTTATAATGAAACTCGTTACTTTTGTGTGACGCTGCTTTGTCCTGGAGGTTTTACTGACACATGAACTGACTGTCACTTTCCGGTCAGTTACGTAAAGGCTACGTGTGTTAGCTTGTTTGAGTTCGTGCTAACTTAGCGATTCGTTAGCTCGCCGCTTTTTCTCGTAGCTGCTCCCATTATTTATTTTTTCTGTATGCACGTTTAAGAGATGTTACCTATTAACATTCGTCAAAACAACTTTATTAGCCAGCGTCACTGTCTGAACACATTTCTTAATCATCTGAACATATGTTTGAGCGAAGCTAACGTTAGCATTAGCTAATAGTGAGTTACTTTACTGGCTGTCAGTAACGCTGATGACCTGTTGTGCAACTTATTCACAGAAATGAGACTGTTTGGTCCGATTAGAAGGTAGACCCTTAGTCTGTTTCCACAAGTAGAACAAAGGTTGCAGAATATATAGAATCTGTTAGCTATAAATGTTAATCTAGTCCAGGTTTGACCAATCAAACCACATCGGCGTAGAACATAAAGTTCTGAAACGTGTAAAGCAAGTTTTGGTCTCATAATGTAAATTTATTCCAAATTTGTCTATTCTGACTACATCGGCTTTGATATACAGCTAGATTTAGTTTTTTTTTTTTTTTTTTNTTTTTTTTTTTTTTTTTTGGTTTTTTTAAAATTTTGTGTGTGTTGTGTATGTGTGTGTTGATGTTGTATTTTTACTTCTTCACAAAGAGCAAAGCTTTCAAAAATCCCAAACAGTTTGGGGCTCTCCTTCTCTTCTGCTGCAGGTCTGACGTGTGTGTTCACGCTGGTTTTAGATGTAGACGTCACACACTCCCATGTAGCCCAGACCAAGAGGAGGAAAATCAAATCATCCTTTCATTTTCCTTAAGTTTTCCTTCTTAAAGCCCAGCCATACTCCTCAGCTGTCTATCAGTGTTAATACTGTTGCTGTATTACTGATACTTTTTGTGTGTTAGGTGGTGTTGGTGGCCGTCCCGGCGGTGCTGGGCATGGCCTCCATCCGTGTGTACAGAGTCAGCGAAGCTCCTGCTGACGGGCTGATTGCTCGAGAAACGGTATGGCTGCTTCAGAAAGTCAGCAGGTCTGTTTGGAGGAAAATTCCCGGCGTTCGTTTGAAATAACAGGTTCACGTTTGTCTTTCTGTCCACAGCTGAACATCTACACCCCAGTGCCGCCGTCTGCTCAGGCTCGCTTCGTTCCAGAGCAGCCGGGAGTTATCGAGAGCGGGGTGACGACCGTGAGGGAGAGCTTCCTGCCTGTAGCTCAGACTGTAAAGGTACGGAGTTTTTGCTGTGTTAACATGCAGATACTGTATGACTTTCTCATAACTCTCTACTGAAGAATTGCCCCAAATTTTCATTTGCACACAAAACAAAAAAAATCAGATGGAAAAATCCTGTGACAGATGTAGTTAAAGTGCATAACTGGTTTGTGACACCTACAGTTTTACTTTTCCAGCCCTGGTATTTTTTCTTCCTCTTGTTGTGGTTAAAGTGCACAATCCCACATATGCATGTGCAGACATGATTTTTGCATAAAGCAAACTTCAGGAGTCATTTGCAGCTTCAGGCGTTGCTGTGAAGATTTGACAGTTTGATAAAGATGGAAAAATAATTTCTCGCTGACGTCGTGCATCTGTTTCCACGTCGCCTAGACAGTTTAGTTTTGAATGTTGTTTGTGTGTGTTCCCTGCAGGATGTCTGTGTCTCTGTGAAAAGAGGATGTGTTAATCTTTACCATGCAGGACAGGGTGAGTCAACAGTACGTACCTTAAGACTTACTTATAACTCATATTCTTCCTTCCTGAAACTCAAAACCTGACGTTTTTCTCCCTTTATTAAACATTGAGACAGGACAGGAAGTGTTGCAAAGTAAACTTATCAGATTACTTTATGAAGGTTCTTTTATATATAACAAGCTCTCAGCACCTTAAACAATTATGACCCCTTAAAAACAAACCTCAGACACACAGAAATTTGTATTAATTAATTAAATGTCTCGTTTAATGAATGAGTTTCTGCATTTTCTTAGTTGAGGGCTGCTACTACATTTCTTACTATATTAGTACTGCTGTAGTAGTACTTGTGCAGTAACTGAAAGGGCAGCGTGAAGGTCATCAGGTCAGAATATTTTCCTGACGATCCTATTCCTGTTTTCCCAGATGTGTATTATTACTTAAAGGACCCTCCGCCGGGTTTCCTGCCCAGACTTGGCACCATCACCATGGCCGGCCTGCTGGGCACGTTCCTGGCACGGAAAGGTAAAACGACGATTTTTCCTCATCTTCATCACTTCACACATGTTGTGATACTTTCTGATGTTCTTTACTTTGCTGAGTGGAATCAGCTGTTTTCCATAAACATCTTTCTGTTAACAGAACCAGTAAAAATACAAGAGCTTTATGTAAATAAAATAATATACAAAAATGAACAAATTAAATCAGGAAACATCAGATACGCTTTGTGAACATGTATACGGTAAAAACAAAAAAAAGCGTATGAATCTGAATATCCTCAGATCTGTTTTGAGCTGCATTCATGTGTGGAAATAAATTGAACATGTAAAGGAAATCTGTAAATGAGACGTTTAAAACCACAGATAAGAGTTTTCTTGCCATTCTGACTTCCACGTCACAACAAACCACTTTTTTCTGCTTTGTCCGCACACGATGACGGTTACCTCACGCATTCTTATCTGTCTTAACATCTCATTTGTTACTGACTTTCAGAGAAGCTCTGAAATTAACAGGTCGTTGAAATATTTCTGTCTAATTTGCATGAATTGCTGCATTTTTGTGCATCCGTCTCAGAAACTAGCATGCAGGTTTTTTCAGATCGAAACCACGTAAACACAGAAATGTGAGCGTGAGGCACTAAAAAAAAAAAAAANTAAAAAAAAAACAAAAAAAAAAACAGAATTGGGCACTAAGAGCTGTTGTGTAACTTTAGCATGTGTAGCATAGCTGTAATGGTTAAAGGACCATACCACCCATTTAGCATGTTTGAGCCTAATATATTCAGTTTTCATACATGTTACGTTACTGACAATCATTTCCCAAAGGATAAAACCGTATTTCAGCTTTCCTGATATTTTGCTAAATCTCTTAATCTTTCAAAATCAAATATTCAAGTGATACACCCACCTTAAAAATCCATGTTTCTCCTGCTAATAGTTACACAGCCTTATGAAGTCACGGTCCTTTAAATTTTTCCATAAACGCAGGTCTTCTTTTGGGACTATATTCCCCGGTGGAGGCATACATTCACTCCACGCTTTTTATTGAGCTTAAACACTAAAATTACATAACTTCTAAAAAAACCTGAATACACGTCTTGTTGGTGATGATGGATTACCTATCCCAAGAACGTTTACAGTATCAACAAGTTGATTTTAATAGAGAATGAACTGAAACCAATGGAGGTCTGGAAGGTAGGAAAAACATTTTTAATTCACCGTTCCAGTAGTATGCTTTGGAAATGATTGTCAGTAACGTAACGTGTATGAAAATTGAATATATTAGACTCAAACATAAAAAAAATGGGTGGTATGGTCCTTTAAACTGCTTCTCAGGTAGACAGGAAGTAAAAGTTGCTGTCTAAGACGCTCACCTGCAAAAACAAGTCATGCTACTCTATTCTTCACTGTTTTCATATATTTTAGATTTTTATAGGTATTTTTAAAATCCCATTCATCCTCAGAATTTGTGGAAGCTAACTTAGCTAAAAGAAAGATGGATAGCTCTGCTAGCATGTTTCCCTTGTTTCAGGCATCAGACTTTAGTGTGTGTGACCTTTCTTCATGTCCCAGATAATTTTATCTCCGCTCATTTTTTAATCTGTCATAAAAATCTTCTCCAGTACCTCCAGGCTCTCGTTTCAAGCGCTTAGCACTTCCTGTGGGTCTGATGAGTGCGGGCGCGTCGGTGTGTTATCCTGCCCAGGTCGTGGCTGTGTTTAAGGTAACGCCGCTTCTCCTAACGCTCTGTTCGTTCTCACTTACTAACCTCATTATTTTCTGGGTGAAACACTTCATCATTGTCCGTGTTTTCCCCAGGTGACAGGAAAGAAGGTATATGCTGTGGGACAGTGGAGTGGCGCCACTGTGTCTTCGCTTTTCACCTCTAAGTCCAAGGAAAACGATGCCAAAGAGCTCGCCGCCACTGCACAACCCCTGGTTAGCAGCAGATATCCAGTCTGTAAATCTCTGGCGGACATCTGAGAGTATATTTTTGGATGGTCGTAAATTATTTATCTGCATAGTTGTAACCAAAAAAAAAAAAAAAANAAAAAAAAAAAAAAAAAATGTGAAAGGTCGTTATTTTGTATGAGAACGCAGCAGTAAGGTCAGGATTATACTTGATGTTAATGATGCAAACATGTCTGCAACGAAAACCAGGAAAAAAAATGGCTTTAACGTCTGAGAAGCCGATGGAGCGTCTTCAATCTTCATCACCATCGCCGCTCTTTACCTCATGTTTGTAACATTTCCTCGATTGTCGCCATCTTTGTTCGCGCTGTGGAGGGGCGTCGGAAGCCATCTTTAAGTATTTTATTGTCGACTAAAGATGATTCGTGTTTCAAACCTCATACCAGCCATTTTGCGTGTTTGAGCCGAACATATTCAATTTTCATACATGTTACATTACTGACAATCATTTCCCAAAGGATAAAACCGTATTTCNATATTCAATTTTCATACATGTTACATTACTGACAATCATTTCCCAAAGGATAAAACCGTATTTCATTTCCTGATATTTCTTATAAGTATCAACAAGTTGATTTTAATAGAGAATGAACTGAAACCAATGGAGGTCTGGAAGGTAGGAAAAACATTTTTAATTCACCGTTCCAGTAGTATGCTTTGGGAAATGATTGTCAGTAATGTTACATGTATGAAAACTGAATATATTAGGCTCAAACATGAAAAATGGGCAGTATGGTCCTTTAATCCTCCAGATGGACATGAAGCAGCATGGCTTCTCGTTTCTGAAGTTACATCACTGTGTCTTTTCTCAGCTTTTCTTCTATTTCTTTTATATCTGCATAACTCTGGAATATTCTCCGAGCGTTAAGGCTCGGTACGCGTCGTGCTCGGCCGCTTTGGCTTTGTGATGATGAAGAGGTTGAAGCTTTCGTCGCCGTTGTCGCTGTGACTCGTCGTTGGCTAAATGGTTGAAATCTAAAATGCAGATGTTAGTATTCCACATTTTTTGCTGCAGTCAGTGTAATAAATCTAATATATTACAACAGAATTGTTGGAGGAAATTGGAAAGTTTTTGCTTCATTCTCTGTAAAGGCTGAATGAAATGTGTTTTCATCAGTCGAGGTAGAATCTGACTGATTCATCAACTTCCTGTAACTTTCAGAATTATTTAACCACATCGATACGTCCTGGTTGAACAGATTTCATTTTATTTATGTTCTTAGGCGGCTGCAGAGCCAAATCCAGAGCCTGCAGGAAGTGAAGAGGCTCATCCTGCCCCGTGCCACGACCCCGAGCCAAACGCAGCTGCAGACGGCCCGGCACGGACCGGCGAGGAGGCGGAGCCAGCTCAGTCTGTTCCCGTTTCTGATGAACCCGTCATGGCTGTCATCACAGAGGAGCTCTCATCCGTAACGCAGGCAGAGATATCATCCCAGCAGACCCACACAGGTACGACACACACACACACACACACACACACAGAGGCTTCTATCTGCTAAAACTGTCAAAAATATAATTCTACAGACAGGTATTAATATAATCTGATTCCTAGTTTAACTTTTGGAAATGAAGTCTTTATAGTTTTCTACAATAAAGCTGCTGCATAATTATTATTACTGCTATTTTAATTGCTTCTCATTCTTATTTTAAGTCCCATTACTACATGTTTTTTTAATCCTCCTATTTATTTTTAATTACATATGTATGCTCATGAACATCATGTGTTTAATCCTGATAAAATATTGTTTTGTTTTTTTTTCTTAGGTTTATTTTCTCTCGCATCATGTTTTGGTTTGCTTCTGTAGATTAATGTTTGTTGTCTCTTTCTTTGTAAAACACTTTGTAACTGGAGTTTTTAAAAAGTATATTATAGTATTATTTTCTACAATTCCTTTACCTTTGTCTCAAACGTTATTGTTTATACGGTGAATCCAACCCATGATGACTAAACGACCAGATCAGACACAGTAACACTGAACTGATACAGAAGCTCGTGTTCTTGCTCCAACATGGTGCCCAGTATGCTTCGCTTGGCATGTAACGTCATGTGTGACGTCACATGTAACCTCCTATATAAATAAAGATTATTATTTTCATCATCTGTTTCCTGTCATCCAGATGCTGCAGTAAATGCTGAGTCAGCAGAGTCTGGTCCTCCCTCTGAGGAACGTTCTGGTCCTGTAGGAAGTAACGAGTCCTCAGAGGACGTTTCTGCTGAATCCAGCTCAGACGCCACCAAGTCCAGCTCTGAACCAGAGACGGTACAATCTGCTGCTCTCTCACAGGAAACAGCTGCTGCAGAGCTTCCAGCAGGTACAGCAGCATGCTGCACCACAACGCTGAAGCTTAAAACTGTAAGAGTATCACAACATAACATGGGCTTCAGGACCCATCAGGCCCTGAGGCCCATCAGGCCTCACAAATCAGGCCTTACAAATCAGGCCAGACTCGGGGTTTCTTCCCCTCCTCTCTCCACTCACATCATAACATGCCTCCTGATGCTGCCTCACATGTTGGTGCTCAGAAACTGCAGCCATCGCTGTTTTCTGAACGCTGCTGCAGCAGCTGACAGCCGTTACTTTTACTTTGAAAAGAGCCACAAAAAAATAAAAAATGACTGCAGGCCTTGGGTCGGGCTTGGGCCGAGAATTTCATTAAGTCTAGGGCTTTAGATCGGGTTTGGAAAGAACTGTGTAGGGCCGGGTATGGGCTCTAATACAATATCAGAATTATTCTCCTACTGGTTGAAAATGCTAGAGCTGCATGTAAAATAAGGACAAATGTCCCTCAAAAGTTTGAGGTAGCATCTTTGAAATGTCACAGCATGAGTTTAGACGGTGTGATTAAATTGTAAAAAGAAGAAAAAAAATCAAGATTTTGCATCATTTTTGGTCCTGCAAACAAAACATGGATGTCAACTGTGGACAAATACAGTAATTTACCTCAGAAAAAAATGTCAGTAAAAGCCACATGTGAACACTCTCTCTGCTGATTGGTCAGAAATGTCTGTGGGTGGAGCAACAAAATCAAACAGGAAGAAGCTACTGGACTGTTTACATGTTGTCATTAAGGTTATAAACCAAACCAAACTGTGGCAGCAGAATGTTGAATCTGATTTGTGGAAAGTTTAAAAAATTTCTCATTGTCTCACACACACACACACACACACACACACACACACAAACAGGCTTCTAACTGATCTGCTGTTTCCTGTCATCCAGATGCTGCAGTAAATGCTGAGTCAGCAGAGTCTGGTCCTCCCTCTGAGGAACGTTCTGGTCCTGTAGGAAGTAACGAGTCCTCAGAGGACATTTCTGCTGAATCCAGCTCAGACGCCACCAAGTCCAGCTCTGAACCAGAGACGGTAGAATCTGCTGCTCTCTCACAGGAAACAGCTGCTGCAGAGCTTCCAGCAGGTACAGCAGCATTCTGCACCACAACGCTGAAGCTTAAATAAGATTACAACACGATGTCTGGAGAAGACATTTCAAACCATTCCTCCCTTTAAAAAAAAGCAAAAAAAAAAAAAAAAAANAAAAAAAAAAAAAAAAAAACCAAGTGTGTTCATCAGTATTTCATGGGTTTCTGACATCACTGCATTTAAAGGAATACCATTGGTTTTGCCTGTGAAATCCATCACAGAACACGACATCCATAAAAATTTTTTTGTTTATTAACTTTATTTATCTGATTGAACACGGAGCTGCACAGAGGATGACATATGACTCCGCCAGGTAATATAGTCCCGGCAGAAGACGGCTTTTACAGAGAAATTAAAAACGGCCATAGCTTCTACCTGTTAGCAGGTGAAACAGAGCATTTTAATGTGTTTGTATCACCTGAACAGTTGATTTTGAAAGATTAGGGGATTTGGCAAAATATAAATAGATAAAATAATAAAAATACAGTACGTTTTGGAAAATGTATGGCAATAACGTAATGTGTAAGATTTTGTTTGAAAATAAATACGACCATTACATTACTGTCAACCATTATCCAAACTATACTGTTTTAGCAGTCAATATTATAATTGTTTTTCCTACCTTCCAGACTACCAGTGCTTTCAGTTCGTTCCAGAACACTATAAAAAATAAACTTGTAGAGACTTGAAAGTGCCGAGATAAATAATCCATCACCGTGAACAGCATGTCTGTTAAATTTTTTGTTGAAATAATGCAAGTTTAGCATTTTTAGCACTTTGTTGCTGCACTGAAGGACACTGCAGCAACAAAGCGTAGAATCTATTGAGCTTAAACGTGAAAAATTACCGGTATGGTCCTTTAAGGTCCAGACTCTGACTTGATCATTCCACAACATAAGTCTTTTCAAAGCATTCTGTTGTCAGTTTACATGTTTTAGGACATTAAGCTTCAGATGTTGGACTGTTAAACATTTTCCTCTAAAACTTTCTTGATCCAATTTGGAATAAAGTTTTCTTTTTAACAATCACAAGCTAAATCCTCACAGCTGGACCGGCTTTTTGCTGTTGGTGTGCAGTTCTTTTTTTTGTTTTTTTCTCCTCCCATAATGTCCCTTTGTCTCATCTGTCCACAGAACATTGTCCCAGAGTCCTTGTGGGAGATTTTTTCATGGTGTTTTGCTTGAGATGTGCAGCTTTGTTTCTGGTTTCCTCTGCAGCGTCCTTCAGCGCAGCAACAAAGCACGTTATCAAATCCAAAGTCCCCAAATAAACCCATTTCCCAGTCGCTCACTCATTCTTACTCTCGCTGTCGTTTGAGAATGTACAACGTGTCTTGGAGAACTTACAAAACGGAATATATTTGTGAAATCCACGTGGGAAATTGAGCTGCGCAGAAGCTGTTTTTGTTCCAGAATAACAAACGGTCGTGGAAAGGCTCCAGTTACAGCTCAGAAAACTAAAAAGAATTTAAGCATAAACCGTTTTTACAGGTTATTCGACATTTGACATCACAGCAGCTGTCTGAATTGACAACTCATTTAAAGGAGCATACCAGTAGTTTTGTAGGTTTGAGCCTATAATCCAAATTCCTGATACATTACTGCCAGTCATTTTCCAAAACATAAATAAATTTTACTTTTCTGTTACTTCACCAAATCCTCTAATTTTTCAAAATAAAATGTTCAGATGATACAAACACCTTAAAATTCAACAATTCACCTGCTGACACTCATATTTGCATCTGGAAGGTTGTTTTAATTATTTTGGGAAAAAGCTGAATCTGTGTATTAGGGCCATATAAGATGAAAAAAAAAAAAACACAAAGGAGGCATTATTTTCAGTTTTAAAACTCGAAAATTTGCCAGTTTTAAAAGTTTGTATGCTTACGATAATTTGATGATGTTGTGCTAAAAGCACAAGTATTTCTTTATTGCTAAATCTGATGGAAAAGTATAATTTAATAAGGTCNGTTGTGCTAAAAGCACAAGTATTTCTTTATTGCTAAATCTGATGGAAAAGTATAATTTAATAAGGTCATGAACTGCTGGTGGAGTCACAACGTGAGGCAGTTTGATTCCTGTTCTCATTATTTTCCGTTTTTCATTATTTAAAAAAAAATTAAGTTATTTAAAAAAAATTTTTTTAAATGATTATTCATCATTAAAAATAATATTCATTATATTTTTTAGTTTAAAAACTCACAAATCTGCCAGTTTTTTTTGTGAGTACGACCTTATTAAATTATACTTTTCTATTGGATTTAGCAATAAATACTTGTGCTTTTAGTGTAATATCATCAAATTATCATAAGCATACGGACTTTTAAAACTCACAAATTTGTGAGTTTGTAAACTCGAAATATTGCCCTCGTTTTTTTTTTTTTTNGTTTTTTTTTTTTTTGGTCTTATATGGCTCTAATACGCCATCGTAGTTTTCTCCTAGGACTAATATTCTGTGAATTCTCAGATCACTCTTTGCTTTTAACTGCATTAAAATGTGAATATGTAACTTTGACAAAAAATAATAATGGCACATGGTTCGTTGTGATGAATGAAGCAGGTTTCAGGCCTTTACAAACAGATTTTTGTAGCGTGAACAGAAACCAGATTTGAAAATAGCATGTTTAAAAAAATAGTTGGCAGTAATGTAACATGAATGTGGGTTGTATTTATTGAGCTCAAACATTCAAAACCACCAGTATGGTCCTTTAACAGCAGCTATATAGAGGAAAAACACAGCAATTGATGTTCCTGCTGATCACACTGATGCGCTTCATCTCTTCTACAGAAACACTCGTCCAATCAGTGGAGTCTGAACCTCCTGCTGACAGCCCACCTGATGCTGCTGTGGAGGAGCAGCAGACGCCTCCTCCTCCTCCTCCTTCTGAACCGCCAGCAGCTGAAAACTCCACAGGTATGTTTCCTCTCCACACACGAACCTGCTGCGCTTTAGTTTTAGGCGTTTGCGTCTGACTTCAGGCTGCAGGTTTGATTTTCTGATCTCATGAAGTCACAGAAACGTCAGCGGCTGATTGGTCCCTTCACTTTATTTTAATTTGGTTCTGTAGGAAGTTAAAGGAGCAGGCTGGAGATGTTGCATGTTTGAACCCAAAAAATAAAACCTGGAACATGTTACATTACCGACGACCATTTTCCAGAACACATTACTGGAGTTTTAGAGTTTAAAATCACTTTTCTTACTTAATGTTGGTTTCAGTTCATTCCAGTACGACATTAAAAAATCAGCTTGTAGAGATTTGAAACATGCTGAGATAAATAATCCATCACAGCAAACCAAATACTTAAACTTAACCGATCTAACATGGAGCTGCAGGAACAAAATATGTCTCTTCCAGGAAATATATCCCAGGAGAAGACGGTTTTACTGAGAAATTAAGGACATAAAGGTGTGTTTTTTACGTGTTAAAGCCTAATCAATGTTTCTCCTGCAAACATTTATGCAGGATTGTAAAGGCACAGTTGTTTAAATTTCTCAATAAAATCCGTCTCCTGGGACTATATTCCCTGGCGGAGACATACATTTTGTTCTATGTAGCGCTGAGTTAAAACGCTAAACTTACATTATTTCAATAAAATAATTTAACATCTTGTTCACTGTGTTGGATTATTCATCTCAGCATGTTTCTCTACAAGTTTATTTTTTAGTGTACTGGAATGAACTGAAACCAATGGCAGTCTGGAAGGTAGGAAAAACAATTCTAATATTTACCGCTCTAGTAGTATAGTTTTGAAAATGACTGACAGTAACGTAACAGTTGTATTTAATTTTGCTCAACCATGCAAAATCACTGGTATGGTCCTTTAAATATAATAGATAGGAGCATTGAGCTGCATCAACGTGATTAGTTTTATAAAGTTCTTATTTTTTACATTTCTGAGCTTCTTCTCTCGTCCTCCAGGGGGCGCCGGTTTCAAGGCGGACCCTGCTCTGATGGACTTTGGTCAGTCCAGCCCGGAGGACGCAGACCTGTACACCACACGCAGCTGAGAGGCTTCAGGAGAAACGCCGTTCCCACTCCGCCGCCTCGTCCCTCTTCCGGACGTCACGCCGCGGATGCCGCCGTTTCATCAGCACCAATCCACACCAAGCCTTTGATGAACATTTCCATTCTGATTTCCTGTGAAAGGCCACATTACTCATTTTATATCCTTCAGAAATATGGTCCAAGTGTTTGTGTTGCCATGACAACGGACTCAGTAACCACAACTACATTTATGATATGAAGGGAAAAACACCCACAACTGTTTGAGTATTTATGTCACAGATGGCGGCAATATGTTCACTTCCTGTTTGTGTCAGTGAAAAACACTCAGTTTAGCACTGCGGTATTCTCACTTATGAGTAAACGGTGCTAGTTTTTTTGTAATTTAGCTACTGCAGTAAGCTGGAAATACTTCACATGTGCTAGTACTCATTATGAAAAGAAAACGTCCAGTTTGTCACATCAGAGTCTGAATAAATCTCTATTTTTCCTGAAAACACGTTGCTGCTTAAGTCCTAAAGTACTTTATGAAGACCACAGGAGCGACTGAATGCTATCAAGCTAAGTTCAGGGGATTTGGCAAAATAATACAAAAACTAAAATAAGGCTTTACACTTTGAAAAATGGTTGGCAAACATGACGGGTATGCTGGTAGTATTTACTGGATCAGACTTGCAAACCTATCAGTGCAGTCCTTTAAATTTACACGTCTAACACAACTGTTTGAAGCGTAAATAATAAATACACATAATAATTAAAAAAATAAAAGTCAAGAACAGAATCATAATCATCCTTGCCGTGATGTTTTGCAGTTCTTTACTGCCTCTGATGCCTCAAATCTGCAGGACACAAATCAGAGAACATCAGAGCATTTTAGAGCAAATAAAACATCTCAAAACACCAACGAGGATTAAAAGAAATGTTCTGGTATAAATCCTGTTGACGGAGCTGAAACAGGAAGTTGGGCCTGAGAAAAGTTTGATGAAGAAAGGAAGGAAAGACGTTTTTGACTACAGTTGCTGTGCTACAAAATATTAGCTTAAATGTTCCAATATTTTTGTAAATGTCAGATTCATTTGTTTTATTAGTTGTTTTCTAAGTAGTATGTGAAATCAACTACACCTTAAAGGACCATACCAGTGATTTTTGAAAGTGTTAGCCCAATAAATATGCAAACACATTACATTACTGCCAAACATTTTCCTAAACATCAAACTATATTTTGTGTTATTTTGCAAAATCTCGTAATCTTTTCAAATCAAATGATCAGGTGACCTTAAAATTCAAATTACAAATTTAGAAGGCATTTTCACGTTAATTTCTCAAACATCAAAATCACTGGTATGGTCCTTTAACAAGTCTATTTCCTATAAAGTTCCTGTTTTATAGGTTATGTTGAGTTTCAGTTAACACAGTCTGCTGATGAATAATCGTACCCACGTGTGGAAATAATCATGGGAATTTACTCATAAAATGTTTATGGGAAGTATTTTCCTGCTCAGTAAAGTAGAAATTATCAAGCTGCTCATAAAACTGAACCCAGACGAAGAAACTGAAACAAAACCTGAGATTTAAAAAAAAAAAATGTTTGGACACATAAACAGACAAATATTAGTCCTGGAAATGATTCTACTGTGGGACTCAAACACAGTAAATCTGGGACTGACTCGGTGCCACGTGTTTTAGCTTATTTCTCTTAGCGGAGAGTTTCCGACGATCTGCAGCATCTTTACGGCTCCGCAGAGGAATCAGAGCCTCATAAACTGTCCAGCAGCACGACCTCTGGGACCCTGTGCACATATTTGTGTTTGAAGGATCATACCACCGACCGTGCATTTTTCAGCCCAATATGTAGAATCCACATACACGTTAAAGGACTATACCCCATTTTGCATGTTTGAGCTTAATATATTCAGTTTTCATACATGTTATGTTACTGACAATCATTTCCCAAAGGATAAAACCGTGTTTCAGCTTTCCTGATATTTTGCTAAATCTCTTAATCTTTCAAAATCAAATATTCAAGTGATACACCCACCTTAAAAATCCATGTTTCTCCTGCTAATAGTTACACAGCCTTATGAAGTCACCGTTCCAGTAGTATCCTTTGGGAAATGATTATCAGTAATGTTACATGTATGAAAATTGAATATATTAGGCTCAAACATGCAAAATGTGTGGTATGGTCCTTTGAGTTACTGATACATTTCCTAAAATATACGACTTTAGCAGTAAATTTCAGGATTTTGTCTACCTTCTACCTGTCACTGGTTTCGGTTTATTCCAGTACGACATAAAAATCAACTTGTAGAGACTTGAAACGTGCTTCAGATAAATAATCCATCACAGAAAACATGATGTCTATTTGTTTTTTCCCCCCAAATAACCATTAAACTGATTCAACATGGACGGTGTATCCCTCCGCCAGGAAATATATTCCCAGGAGAAGACTGCTTTTACAGAGAAATTAAAATGACTGTACCTTCTACAATCGTACAAAAATGTTAGCAGGTAAAACATTGATTTTTAAGGTGTGTATCACCTGAACATTTGATATTGAAAAATTAGGGGATTTGAAAGAAATAACAGGAAGGTTTTATGTTTTGGGAAATTGGTTGTCTGTAAGGTAACATGTATGCAGGCTGTATTTATTGGGCTTAAACATGCACAATTGCTGGTATGGTCCTTTAAGACAAAAAAAAAAAAAAANAAAAAAAAAAAAAAAAGCCAGAGAAGTTGGATCAATTTGAACTTGATAGTATTCCATCTTTATTCCACACAGATGAAAGCACACATGGGCAGCAGGTGTTCCGTGGAACTGGAGCTCCATCATGTGCTGCTGCTTTGAGCTGAGGGATTCAGAGACAAACTGCCTGGATATGCCTGTTTTTTTTGTTTTTTTTTTGCAAGTATTGCAAAATATTCCAATAAAAAAACAAAATGTTCCTCTACAAACAACTCAGTGTCCTGGGATCATTTCCCACCAACAGCATGAACAAATCCACACAGAGTGTACTGTCTCCAGTGTTTCCCACAGGTTGAAAATTTACTTGTGGCGGTGAGCAGGCACGCCGTGTATCCACGCCATGATCCAATTCGACCAAGAAGCATGGAGGTTACATATATTTTAAAATGAGAAATAATGACCTGGCTAGAATAAAAGCCTGGTTCTCTTTATATATATATATATATATATGTATACGTATATATATATGTATATATACGTATATGTATACGTATATATATATATACGTATATATATAAATATGTATAATATAGCTGTAAGCGGCAATAAGCGGGGTCCAACTCAACAAATNCGTATATATATAAATATGTATAATATAGCTGTAAGCGGCAATAAGCGGGGTCCAACTCAACAAATGATTCAGTTTTACCAGAAGTCGAGTCGCAGATATTCATCAGTTTTGGTGACAATAGACCCAATCATTCATGAGATATAGCAGTTTTTGTTGACTAATTTACGCCCACTCAAATTTGGCAGAAAGTTGCAGCAAAACAGTAGAGAATATCAGTAAATCAAGAAGTAACTTTTTTCAGTTTGTTTCAGACGTGTCTGTAAAGTTTCATGTGAATTGAGTCAAAATTGTAGGAGGAGCAGCGAAGAAACAGTTTTGGACAAAATTCAAAATGGTGGAAACATTATGAGTTGGGAAGGGGTGTGGCTTACATGGATAGATGCGTCTTAGCCCAAAGAATACAGAGAAAAAAGAATTTTGATTCTACGATCTATGATTCAGAAGTTATTCATGAAAGCTTACTGTGGGAGTTATAGCGCCCCCATCAGGTCAGTTTATGATTCATTTTATGCAGATGCCTGTAGTGAACATGTCCACCAAGTTTGGCTACAGGAGATTAATTCTTTCAGGAGATATACCACATTTTATACCACATGTTGTACAATAAGGCACACCTACAAATTTCTCAGCCAACTGCAGCAAAACAATTAAGAGTATCAAAAAACTGAAATGGTACTTTTTTTCCAGCTTGGACCAGACATGCCACATGCACATGATGATTGAGCCAAAACTGGAGGCGGACATACAAAAACAAAAATGTTTTGGAAACAATTCAAAATGGTGGAAAATCTAGTCATGGGGGAAGAGGTTGGACTACACCGTTGGATGCATAAAAACTCAAGGAATGCAGGCAAAAAAGAACACTGATCCTAAGACTTACAGTTCAATAGTTATAGGCCAAAATGTAAATATGCTTATCACAGCGCCACCTTGAGGCCAATCTAAGTAGTTATTTTTTCCTGAGTAGAGAATGAGATGTTAAACCAGTCTGTCAAGTTTTGTTGCTGTAGCTTTTATGATGTTTGAGAAAGAAACTCTTCAGTCGAAATTTACAAAAAATTCAAAATGGTGGACAAACTATGACTTCTAAGTGGGCGTTGCTTACATGGATAGATTACTATAGATGGATAGATGGATGGATAGATTACTATATACATACTATAGTCTTACTATACTCTCACTATACACATACAGTAACACTATAGAAATGTATAGTGAAACTATAGTCAGTGTATAGTAATACTATAATAAGTGTATAGAAAAACTATAGTGTTTAGTAAGATGATAGTAAGTGTATATTAAGACTGTAGGAAGTACACAATAAGACTATAGCCAGACTATATTAAGTGTATAGTAAGAGAATTGTAAATGTATAATAAGACTATACTAAGTGTATAGTAAGACTACAGTAGGTGTATAATAAGGCTATAGTAAGTGTATAGCAAGACAATANACTAAGTGTATAGTAAGACTACAGTAGGTGTATAATAAGGCTATAGTAAGTGTATAGCAAGACAATAATAAGTGTATATAAGACTATAGTAAGTGTATAGTAAGGCTATAGTACATGTATAGTAAGACTATAGTAAGTGTATAGTAAGGCTATAGTACATGTATAGTAAGACTATAGTAAGTGTATAGGAAGGCTATAGTAAGTGTCTAACAAGACTATAATAAGTGTATAGTAAGAGTATAGCAAGTGTATAGCAAGGCTATAGTAAGACTATAGTAAGTGTATAGTAAGACTATAGTAAGTGTATATAAGACTATAGTAAGTGTATAGTAAGGCTATAGTGAATGTATAGTAACACTATAGAAAGTGCGTAGTAAGAATATACTAATTGAATAGTAAGGCTATAGTAAGACTATAGTAAGTGTATATAAGACTATATAAAGTGTATATAAGACTATAGTAAGTGTATAGTAAGGCTATAGTAAGTGCATAGTAAGAGTATAGTANAAAGTGTATATAAGACTATAGTAAGTGTATAGTAAGGCTATAGTAAGTGCATAGTAAGAGTATAGTAAGTGTATAGTAATAGCATAGTAAGTGTATAGTAAGACTATAGCAAGTATATAGTAAGACAATGGTAAGTGTATAATAAGACTATATTAAGTGTATAGTAAGGCTATAGTAAGTGTATAGTAAGAC
>VXCM01009870.1:0-12431 GCA_014773175.1 Lucifuga dentata | reverse complement strand
CTGAAGTCTATGTCACATCACATGTATCAAGAAGCCAAAGATCTTTAATTGCTCAGTTGTGAACAGACATCCTTCCTGTGAATGTGGAAATCGGTAGATTTAGAAATATACAGGAGGAAAATAGACCGTGTGATTTGTGTGGGTTGGGAGAGGTTGAGGATGAGATGCACTTTCTTTTGTACTGTACTTACTATGTTGATTTGAGAGGGTTAATGTTTGATGAAATGTTTGCCAAAGAGCCGGAGAGTTTTTGGTGGACGGATTATCAAAAATTGGAATGGCTGTTTAGTTTTGGGGTTTTTAAGTTAATTAATTTTGTTTCAAAAGCCTGGAAGAGAAGGCAGGATGGGTTATATGTTCAATGACTATGGTATGTGGAAAAATTTTGTTTGTTCCTCTTCTGTAATTTTTCTTTGAGTTGTGGTATCATTGTATATGTATGTTTTTGTTTATATGGAAGTATCCAGCATGTGTGTAATGGTGTCTTGTAAGCCCATGTGGGCTGGGCACATGAGTGTGTATGACACCTTAATAAAATTATATTCATTCATTCATTCATTCATTCATTCATTCATTCATTCATTCATTCATACTGTTTTCTCCTTTCATTTACTTTCTTACAGAGGAATATTGGAGAAGCAAGTATGCCCTGATGGTTGTACTCTTTATAATTTGGCTGCTTGAAATGTTGGCAACCCAGGAATTTAACTTTGAGATGTGTTTTCCATGTCCAAGTGCATTTGGAGTTGTTTATGACAATTCTGAAATATTTCTCCTTCATTTCTGCATGAAAATGCTGCAACTGGATCTCAGGAGGCACCAAATGACCACAGTAAGAACCCATAAAATGTGTGTAAGGAACAGCTACTGTAGCATTATTGCAGAGTGGATCACTCAACTGGATGGTGTATTACAAAAAAGACTGTTTGGTACATGTCTGCTGTCTATCTTTTTTTTTTTTTTTTTTTTTTTCCCATATTCTCTGGTGCTTGTACTTTCAAGGACTTGTATCACAACTCTGTCTCATGTTTCTCTTGTAATGCTATATAGTAGCTAGCAGTTCTTCATGACAAAATGAATCAGGTATGGCCTCATATTCATATTTGCTATGAACACCAGAGATGGCAGAGAGTTTGTCATGATTAGCTAAAGAAAGAAAAAGAAGGAAACTGCTCCGGTTGGGAATGCCAGATAAATGTCTTGATCAATCTTTGCTTGAATAAACTTTGCACTTCTTCTTGGGACCTGATCCTAATCCTTTGTCACTTTCTCCTGGTATCAAAATTACTGCATGAAAAACTTTTTTTACAGCTTTGTTTCACTATAGTCCAGCTGGAAAATCTGCTGACGCAGATGTTTACTTCTTGAATAAAAGAAATATTAGATGCAAAGGGCAGACAAACAGAGAGAAGCACGTAGAAGCTTGCAAGAAGCACATCACAGGGGATAGTGTGTGTGTGTGTACATGTATGTGGGGGGCTTAAATTATTTACACCGATTCAAACATGAGCACACTCTTTCATTATTTACATTCATTACATTTAACAGCAATCATGCAAACACACACACACACACACACAGATACCAATGCCAATTTCAGTATTAAAAAGTCAGTCATGAGAATTGCCATTAATTTTTAAGATATGCCACCATATGCAGGTTGACACAAAAAAGTGACGAAAAGAAAAGGAGACAGAAAGATGGAGAAAGCATGCAGAAAGCATTAAAGTTGCATAAGCCTTTTTCTGAATGTTTGCCTCGTTCCTTGGTTTTCCCTTTGTGTCTCAGCATAAAAATAGTCCGAATACTTCAAAGTAAACAGCAGGGGGGTTGTAGTCAGGTCAACTGCTGTTTTCCAGTACTTTTCTCTCCCTAAAGGCAGCACTACACAGGCTACAACTATTTAAACACATATTTCAGAATTTATTTGACCACGCAAGTGAGCTCATAATACTCTATTTTTCCCTTCACAGCTATGCCAAGGTGCCCTTGAGCAACACGCTTGGCCTCCCTGTCTGCTTCAGTGGAGCTGCTGAGCGGCTAAAAGTGGAAGACTGCAGTTGTACTTGGCAGCTCCCAGGTGTCTTTGCACGCCAAATTGGACAAATATGAAGCAGAGAGCTGCTGAGAAACTGCATAATTAAAATATTTATCATAATAAGCTGTTTTCATGTTGTATTTCCTCAAACCACAATAAAGAAATATAACAAAATTATTAAACCCATGTCAAAATAAAGCAAGAAAAAAGTCACGTGTGCTGGGGAGCATACAAAAGACAGGAAGGAGAAAAGCAATAAAATAAGTTTTAGTAAGCGACATGAAACAAGTAATTAATAATGATTTGCAAACAGAGATAAAACTTTTTTTAATTAATATTTAAAGTCATTTTTAATTGTGCATTCCAGGTAATATCACTCAAACTGAATTCTCAAGTTTTGTTAATTGATTTAGATTTGTTGTGTGTGAACCCAACATCAGTTTAATTGATATTACAGAGAATGTGCAATAAAAAAAGAAAAAAAAAAGTTTTTTTTAAATTTTTATTTTATATAAATACAGTTATCTCCTTTTACAAATGAACTCTTCATTTAGTACCTTATGTTTGCTTCATTTTCCAGCATCTAATATGCTATGTGATAAAGCTGATCCCTGGCCTGTCCATGCCTACAAATTATTAATACAGGATACAGTACATGCATCGCAAACAAAGAGATCGTGTTCAAGTTTAGACAATTTCAGCTTTTTCAGTTGATCATAGGGGCTCAGGCAGCTGTTCCTGCTTTTCTGTAACTACAGTACATCTATTTTTGATGTAACAATATTCAATCTCATCTCATCTTTCATATAAACTGTAATTATAGGCTTCAGGTAATCTACCTTGCCTGATTCATAAGGACTATAGTTTAATTATGTGCTTTCAGGGGGTTTTCATTCTGTGCTGGATGAACCAGCTGGATCTATCTCGTAGACCACAATGTGGAAAGAACATTAAAAAAAAAAAAAAAAAAAAAAAAACAAAACAAAACATTATAACACAATAACACACAGAATCATGTCAACAAAGCAAGGCTAGCATACGATACTAGATGCTAGTCTGGTTATGTAGCAACAGGTTCACTACTTTGATGATGTCCTCTGAAAATTTGACTGGATTTTTTTTCCAGCCTAATTGAAATGAATAAACCTGTGTATATTAAAGGCTTTAAAACATCTGAGCCTGTTTTCTGAACTGACTCAGCCCATTCCAGATGTTCCTCATAGTTCTTCACAAGTGCATAACACTGGGTTATAGTAATCAATCTTATGTCAATTATGTCAATTATGTCAATCATCTCTACCATCAAGACTGCCTTCAGTGCTACACATTTCATCAGGCCATAATATATTGAGTAAAAGGAGGATGCAACTCAGTTTAAGGAGTCATTTATATATATATATATATATATTCATTGGACTCATGCAGGTCAATCAGTTTTAATTTTAAAAAGGCTCACAAAGGTTGAGACACAGGATGGGAGAGAAGATTTTAATCTGCAGTTTCATCAATATATTGATGAAACTATATTGAGATTGTGTAAAGAAGGAAATTCTTGTATGAGCTTTTTAACATATAAATTGTACATTTTTCTTGCTGACAAAACAAATTTTGATCAATTTTAGATTTGTAACTGAAAACTGGCCTGATATCCATAGAGAATTAATGCCTTTGACTGAAACCGGTGTGTTTCTCTTTCTCTCTCTCTCTCTCTCTCTCTCTCTCTCTCTCTCTCTCTCTCTCTCTGCATGTGTATGTTATCAATAGCCATTGACTAATCACATTATATAGGTTAACTACAGATTACCTATACACACATATAATAATAGGCTAAACACAGCTTGTGCATCTGTGTATGTGATATGTGTAAATGTATGTCTGTGTGTGTGTGTGTGTGTGTGTGTGTACATATATATAAATACCTGCACATGAGCAATGTAATCTTGTGTTAATACCTTGGCCTGTAATCTAAATCCATTCATCATTCATCAAAAGCTAATTGCCATATCTCAGTCAAAGGGTCACTTACAGGTTTTCACAACTAATTTGGCCTAATTATTGAATGATGATAATAATTCCTCACACTGCTCACACTGTCCTCACAACAGCATATGCATTTCTCTTTGCATTCATGCAGAATTCAAATGTGATTTCAAAATTGAGAGTCCATACTGCAGCTGTGTTTGTGGGGTTACTGATGTGAGTGTGTTATTACACCATGAGGCTTTGAGTAATTGCAGGCTACACCAACAAACTGACAGTTCTCCATCCTTTTTTTTTTTTTTTTAACACTGAGGGTTAAACTGTATACTATATACTGTAGCTTTAACAGACCTCTAACATTGTATGAGCAAAGATGGAGTGCTGTCCATGGTGCTGAAATCCAGCTTCTCTTTAAAGTAACATGCTGGCAATTTTGCATGTTTAAGCCCAATAAATAGTACTCTTATACACATTACATTACTGGCAAACCATTTCCTACATATAAAACTGTATTTTAGTTTTCCTGTTATTTTGCTAAATCCCCTAATATTTCAAAAATCAAATGCTCAGGTGATACACCCACCTTAAAATTCAATATTTTGCCTGATAACATGTATATCTGAATGTAGAAGGGACAGTTATTTTAAGTTCCTCGGTAAAAACCGTCTTCTCCTGGGACTATATTCCCTGGCTGCGACATATATTGTCTTCTGTGCAGTTCCTTGTTGGATCAGTTAAATAAAGTTATTTTGACATACATATAAAATAAATAAATAAAAAATAATAGAGATCATGTTCGCTGATATATGAAATATCTCAAGCAATTTCAAATTTGATTTTAATAGTGTACTGGAGCAAACTGAACACAAAGGCAGTCCAGAAAGTTGGAAAAAAAAAAAAAAAAAANAAAAAAAAAAAAAAAAAAATCTAAAATTTACAGCTAAAGTAATATATTTTGGGAAATGGTTGTCAGCAACATAACATATGTATGCATTATATATTGGGCTCAAACATGCAGAAATTACTTGTATTGTTCTTTAAGATGGCCATGTTCAATAACTGGCCAAAGAAGAACTGTCCATGGTGCTGAATCTGGCAGTTCCTGTTTAAATTGGGGTTTAGAGCCGTCTGTGTTGCAGAACACAAAGGTACTGCTTAATGCTTAACGCAGACGCAATGCAGGTTCAGAAGGTTCCAAAACACACTGTCCACATGTCACTCCAGGACTTTTGGTGGCACTGTAGGACAAAGTCACTCTTAACTCCCCCTCAAAATAAAAACAAACCCAGCAGAAATAAAAGTAGTTTCCAGTTCAATCACTCACAACAAAACATGGACACAGTAAAGTTGATTAACAAAGACGAGGAATGAGGAATTGCTCTTACTTGCATTGGCTGAGAGACAAAAAGGTTGTTCATCATCATTTGTTCCCCCCTCCCCCCTTCCTCCACACCTCTTCACTTGGCCTATCATCATCGATGAAGGCACATTTACATCACACAAATGTTGTCTGTACTGCTTCAAAAATCAAGTGGTGGTGGCCAAGTGAGCAACCCTCGAAAGCGGAATCCACGGCCGGCTGTTTTGGCCACAATTATGTCACACAAACCAGCAAGGGAGGACAAAGAATGTGCTGAGGAAAGAGTTCTCCATTGCTCTGAATGTATCCACCATTTAAGCAAAAGATTTCAACCAATTAGCAAAGGAAGCCCTTACAAAGGGTTTTATATTCCATTCAGAAAACACAGCAAGACATCTCATTGCTTGGTTCCACCTCTTTTGCTGAAGGTGAACTAATTAGTGAAATTCCTTTCTGTAGCGTTAGATTGTAATAAAAATAGTCACATTCTCACCCTATTACTGTACATCATTTCACACCCCTGCCTGATGCTGAGGACTAACTGCACAAATATTTAGGTCAGTCGTAAACATACAAATTAACACCCTAAAAGTGCCAAATTAATGTGTGTTAATAAGCTGATAAATTTGCACCATCCAGTGGCTCTACCAGCTCCTGGAGTGAGTGAGTAAAGTTTTCTTTATCAGGGAAAATACCACTTAAAGGAAAGACCACACCAGTGATTTTGCATGTTTAAGCCCAATAAATACTATCTGCATGCATGCTGTATTACTGCCAACCATTTTCCACAACTTAAAACCATATTTTTGGTTTCCTGTTTTTTTTTTCTTTGTTTTTTTTTTTTGCCAAGTCTTCTAATCTTTTAAAAACATGTGTTCAGGTCATACACCCACCTTAAAATTCAATGTTTTGCCTGCTAACATGTATGTATACAAGGTAGAAGGCATTGGTTGTTTTTAATTTTTCAGCAAACTGTCTTCTTCTGGAATATATTCCCATATTCCCTGGTGGATACATACACTTTCTTCTGTGGATCTTTGCGTTGGACAGTTAAATGAAGCAAGTTTAACAAAAAAAAAAAAAAAAAAAAAAAAAAAAACAATGTTTAGTTTTAGTTTGCTGTGATGGATCTCAAGCATATTTTAAGTCTCTACAAGTTGATTTTAATGGTGTACTGGAATAAACTGAAACCAATGGATGTCTGGAAGGTAGGAAGAACAAATCCAAAATTTACTGCTCCAGTAGTATGTTTTGGAAAATAGCTGGCAGTAATGTAACGTGTATATGGTTGTATATATTAGGCTCAAACATGCACAATCACCGGTATGCTCCTTTAACATAAACTTTTCCAAACTCCCACAGTCATGCTGATGCCTTAACATGGTTTATCACCATGCATGCCTTCCAGTTACTATTTCAAAGCACCATATTGAGCAATATGTTTCCAAAATAAATCCCTAGAATATGAAATGTCATTCCCAATAAAAACATGACAAAGAGCAATCTCTGTACCCACTACATGAGACGATCATGGTGGAAACTGTTATGTGTAGACACACATAACCGGTGGTATGTTTTTCAGTGGGTGGAGGAAGACACATTACATCAGGCTAAAACATTTTTTTTTTTTTTAATTTTAACATTAAGCTTTGTCAATATGTAGTACATGAACTAAAGCTTTCAGCATATGTAGCCTTTTAAACTGAATAAATGCCCTTTAATATAGTCTACATCCTGTGCTGGAATAAAAGTTTCTTTGTTAACTGGGTTGTATTGATAACAAGTACAGTGTTCAACCCACACACACACACACACACACACATACATGGACACACACACACACAGACACTTAAAACATTATGAAGGCGTAGGCAGCACATTTCCTGTTGTGGGAGTTGACAGCATATCTCCAATGACTTGAGTACAGTCATCTATGTCCATATTTGGACAAGTGCACAGCACTTCCTGTCTAAATGTTCCACATACATCAGCAGTTAATAAAGGCATCAAGGGACAGAAAGATAAAGGAAGAACAGTGTGAGAGCAAAAAGGAGGAGAAGGAGGAATCAATGCTGTAGCAGAGCCAATGCTAGCTAAACTCTTTTGTACATGCATATACAGGTGTATGTGTGTGATTGTGTCATTATCAGTGTTTTGAGCAGCATATATTTTCTCTTATATTTGAAAACTGTCATTGCAAAACATTCACTACATAACACTTCAAACAGAGGCATTGATGAAAACTGTGAATGTTATGGAACGCTGCAGCTTGATAACAACAAAATGAGTGGAAACATGCAAAGAAAAGATGTCATCCGTGAATAATTACCACAAACGATCACAATAATGCCTGTATTCTCCTTTATTCTGCACAAAAGGACACGGTTCTAGCAAGATAAGGCAAACCACAAACACTGTGTATGCTTTATGTTGACGATCCAGGATGTGTTGGAGTCTCTTTTTTTAGCAGTGGAAAGGCAAGGAGAAATACACAATAGGAGAAGGAAAAGAGAGAGAGAGAGAGAGAGAGAGAGAGAGAGAGAGAGAGAGAGTNAAAAAAAAAAAAAAAAACAGACCAAATGAGAACTTGTGATTTTGAAGGTTCAGTAGGAAATGAGACAGAGAAAGAGAGAAGGAAGGAGATGAAAAGTATTAAGTGTAATGTGAGAGACAATGAGCAGAGATGGAATCTAGCTGGAAAAAAAAAAAAAAAGAAGGAGGTGGATTTGAGTATAAAAGACAAAAGCGGAGAGGACAATGAGGCTATGAAAAAGCGCCAGACATGTTGGTGGGAACATATTTAGCTTTAGGGGAGGAAGGATAGCATCTGCTAACAGTCTGACTGAAGCCACTGGGTTGAAAAGGGGGGAAACAGGAACATGTGCAGAGAAGCAAAGACAGAAATTTATCACTGAAGTGGAGACTTTTAACATGCATTATTGAAACAGCCAAATTAAAAGCCACATCAAGTAACAGATTCAGCTCATTTTAAATAAAATCTATATCTCCTGGTAAACCCACAACAAGCTTGCACAAAAAGCCATAGATGCCTCATATACTGGACATTATTACATTACCTTATGCACTACATATATCAGCTTGTAAGTGACATGAGTATATCGTAAGCTAATTTTAAGTCTAAAATGTGCCATTAACAATCAACTGACAATGACTAGACAAGCTGTTACACTATCTGATCAGTTTACAGTTTATTATATAACTTAAATAACCAAACAATCAAGAGAAGGAACATTAATCCAATACAGTGATTCTCTACTCACACCCGATTAGCTAAATCAGGTGTGTTTTGTACCACAAGTGAGCTTCCTGTTGTGAGATTGTATTTGCATGGTAGATGTGACAAAATTCATGTGTGTTCTTTATTTGTATGTTTGCAGCTTGGACCAAAAACAATATATCCTAATATACGCTTCCCTGAAAGTTCCTAGAGATGCCATGTTTCAGCTTGATTTCCTGGATGTAATAATACACCTATATGAACATAGACTGACTAGAAATATAATTTTTGGGGTTTTTACAATCCATTTAGTTACTACTAGGGACATCAAAGCCAGAGCTCATTATTTTGAGGAAATGACTTTTTAGAAGCTAGAATGTTTCATTAAGAGGACCTCCAGTTATGTTGTTATATATGATTTTGCAGCAGGATTTGTAGGGCGCTCCCTGCATTTGCCCACGGTTATGTTTCCATGTAACTGTTCAGGTCTCTTTAAAAGATTATTTTTGTTGTTCCTGATTAGTCTCTTGATTACCAGGTGTATCAGTGACTATTAGTCTTCCTGGTGAAAAGTTAAGATATTACAATAGAATTGTCTTAATCAAACATCAACTAGGCAGCATCTGACATTACCTTGGACATAGGCAGGCTGGTGAACTGGGCAGGTCACAAAGTGTATCTGCCATGAATGAATATGCATTAATTGTCTCATTTGAAACATATTCACTTATTTACACAATAGACATACTGAAATGTAGCAATTCAAGTTATGAGGAAGCATTTTGCTTTAAAAATTATTCAAATTTGAGTTGATTTAAAGGGCATTAATGCCAAATACTAGGCAAGGAAAATCCAAAGTTTTAGGGTTAATCCTATATCTAACCCTAAATCACTGCATACTTTTCTCATAACTTAACAGCTTTTTTTTTCATAATGATCTAATTCAGTCCACATTTTCATTTCCTTTGACCTTTTATAATGTGAAATATCATACATGGCAGAGAAATGCATGTAGGGAAAAGCAGCCTCTGACTTTTCCCTTCCCTCACCACCTCTCTCTCTCTCTCTCTCTCCCCCCCTCCCATTTTAGTTCACCCAAGTACAAAATAAACCAGCATGGTTTATTTTACATCCCGTTTCACACACTCCATTTCCTCTGCCGGCTTTCACTGAAAGAACAATAGGGAGATAAAGAAAAGAGCGAGTAACAAAGAGTTTTAGAGAGGGCGTCACAAATAATACACGTGAGAGCAGTGTGCAGGGTTGATGAGGTGCTGTACTGTAGCGATAGAGACAGAAATTCATTTGTATTCAAAAGATAAGAAAGTGCTGTGGGACATTCTGTGTAAAATGGAATTTCATTGAATTTAATAATCTCACGAATGAGGTGAGGAAGTCCTAATATAGCAGAAATGTGTAAGTGTGTAACTTTAGCGTTTCTGTGTATTTGGCCAAGAAAGCACTCTTTGTCATTTATTATGTTAGACAATTAATGTAGGCATGCCTTCCATTTTTAGACATCAATAAATCTCTGTCACGTTAATTAAAATGATGTAAGTGCTGTACACAAATCATGCCATGATGATTGTTGTGTGTGTCAGTGCTGTTGTCACTTTTTTAAACCGAGAACTCAGGTCTCTGGCACCATATTGCTTTGGGTCATAAAGTGACGTTGCTGCTTGTCCTCTCACCACTGTCAGGTCATTTGTTTCAAACTGGGCCTTAAACATGTCCTTAAAGTACAAAATGCAGTTTTTTTCAGTCATGTCATGGTTCCATACCATACTTACCTCATGATAAATGAAAGTAAATAAACATAAAAACAAAACATTAAAACAATTTATTTTTTCCAACTTCTTTTTTTTTATCATTACTATAAATAATTTTAGAGTCCTAGTTTAAAAAAAAAAAAAAAAAANGTTTTTTTTTTTTTAGATTAATTTTCTTACAAAGGATATGGCAAATTTCATATTAATAAAAGCCATTGTATGGGATCTGTGTTCCTCAGACATGTATTGTGTATCTGTATCAAGCCAAAAGACTCTCTGTCTCTGTGTGTGTGTGTGTGTGTGTGTGTGTGTGTTTGTAGGAAATACAAAGGAAAGNACTCTCTGTCTCTGTGTGTGTGTGTGTGTGTGTGTGTGTGTGTTTGTAGGAAATACAAAGGAAAGACCATTTTGAATGTGTTCAGCATGACTAACAACCAAATACAAAAGGTGACAGTGGGAGAGAGAATGAAAGTGAGTTTAAAGCCTGCCAAACAACTAAATACCTCAGGGTGTGTGTCTGTGTATTTGCATTTTCTCTCATGTATGAATTATTCTGCTCTTTTCTTTATCCTCTCTTGTTTTATCCCCACCTCCTCTCCTCTCCTCTCCTCACATCTATTATCCCAAAGGGCCAGAGGCAAAGCAAGGGCAAAAGGTTAGCCTGGTGACCCACATCTGGTTGGCCTTTGGCAGGGCAAACTTCGGCAGACCCCCTTGGGAATCCAGGCAGTCTTTCAACTCTCTAGGAGTGCACACACACACACACACACACACACACACACACACACACACACACACACTGCTAGATGAGATTATCACACACGAGCACACACACGAGCAGACTGCCAGGGAAAGAGGTAAGGAAAAGTTTAACACAAGAAGCAGGAATGGAGAGGAGAAAAAAGGGTGAGAGGAGAGGAGAGGAGAGGAGAGGAGAGGAGTAAGAGACAGGAGAATCAATGAAAGGAGAAGAGAGAGAAGGCAGGAAAAACCTTTCGGAAAATTAAAGATGAGAAAGGAAATGAGAAGAAAGATGATGAGAGATAGTAAAGGAGATATAAGGAGGAACAAATTGAGCTAGATTAGAAAACGCAGAGGAAGAGTAAGGAAAGGAAATGAGAGCACAAAGTGGAAATTAAAAAGGAGACAAGGAAACAAAGGAATAAACGAGGGAACGATGGGAGGAGAAAGCCATGGAGATGCAGATTGGTCTGTATCTTGCATCACTAAAGAGGGTGATGGAAAGGTCAAATCCATTCCTCCACCCGTTCATCCATTTGCTTTGCCTTCATGTATTCTCTCCATCCCATCCATCCATACTGCACTCCTTGTACTTCCACTCATTCAGTCATCCCTTGCTCCATGCCCTCCCTTTTTATCCATCTTTACTTCCCAGCATCCCTCCATCCATCCATTCATCAAAGTGAGAAGGGGACAGAGGAAGACTGACTTTGACTTTGATCTGTTCTGCTGAACGATTGAGTGCTTCAACACATGCACACACACACACACACACACACAAGCATATAAATGCACACACCAGGGTGATCCAGCTCCAAAGAGGGCGTTAGTTCAAATCCCTTGCTGAAGCTGGAGGTAGCAGTTGAAGTCTTCTATCAGCATAGGCCTCCAGCTGAACTCCAAAGGACTGAAATATTATGTCGCATTTTGCTCATTAAAAGCTAAAAATAAACACAAGCTGCTGTTTGATCTCTCTCTCTCTCTCTCTCTCTCTCTCTCACCCCAAAGCAACACACAAAATTATCTCCTTTTCTGTGTCTGTCTGCTACATTCTGAGGAAAGGATGAGTGAAAAGTATTCAAAAAAAAGATGAACCAGGTGAATTGATTTACACACACACACACACACACACACACACACACACACACACACACGCACACACGCACACATGCACACACACACAAAGTTCTCTTTTGTGTTTTATGAGGCAACTGTTTTCAGCAGCCATTTTACATACTCAAATGCAGCCTCAAGGGGGCACAAGCCAGCGTCCTCCTTGTGCCGGTCCCAAGCCCGAATAAATGC
>VXCM01009869.1:0-31223 GCA_014773175.1 Lucifuga dentata | reverse complement strand
TGTGTTACATACTAAAATACAAACCTTCAATAATGTGTTACATAATAACATACAAACCTTCATCGATGTGTTACATACTAAAATACTAACCTTCAATAATGTGTTCCATAATAAAATACAAATCTTCATCGATGTGTTACATACTAAAATACTAACCTTCAACGATGTGTTACATACCAAAATAGAAAGATTCAACGATGTGTTACATAGTAAAACACAAACCTTCAACAATGTTACATACTAAAATACAAANAAAGATTCAACGATGTGTTACATAGTAAAACACAAACCTTCAACAATGTTACATACTAAAATACAAAGATTCAACGATGTGTTACATACTAAAATACAAACCTTCAGCGACGTGTTACATACTAAAATACAAAGATTCAACGATGCGTTACTAAAACACAAACCTTCAACGATGTGTTACATACTAAAATACTTCAACGATGCAGAGATGATTTTCATTATTGTTAATTTGTCTGGGCAGTGGATAGTCTTACTGCATATGACTGTGTTTTCTGTGCAGTGGGAGTCTCAGCACGCAGGTTTGTCCTGTGAACAGTATCAGTCATGGAAGAGAGAGAACGACCCGGAGTATCAGAGACAAGGCCTGGCTGGATACCTCAGAGACAATGGCATCAGTAAGCATGCACACATGCACACACACACACACACACACACACACACACACACACACACACACACACACATACAAACACACACACACTTTTGTACTTTATTTTTTTGTAGCAGCAGTCATCGAAGGTCATGTTCTTTACCGTTTTTGTATCTATGATAGAAAAGAATGATATTTTCTTCAGCCCATATTATCTAATTGATGATAATTACTGGTGACTTCGGACAATAGGAACTTTTCTCTCTGTAATACTTTTCACCTCCACAACAAACAGTCACGTTGAAGCTATTGTTAATTATTATTACTAGTGCAGTGCCCATTCAAAACATGCCTGTTCAGAACAGGCTGGACTTTATGGTGTGCTCTGCAGTCTGCCATTATTTAGTTCTGCACGCCCTTGTGAACTAGTTTTGTTTGCTGTATGGGCTCGGGTTGAGACCGTGGCACTGGACTGGAGCGTATGCTGCTGCACCCGGAGTGTATCCTGTCACTCAAGTTGAGAACCGCTCATCCAAACAGCCTCACATGTGATGCTGCACATCCTTGAGTCCTGAACAATAGACCTGCTGAATATCAGCTTCATACAGCACCGGGTTCTAGAGATGTTGGCACTACAGACAGAGATATCTGTCTTTATAGTTAGATAATAATTCAGGGCAACTTATATACAAGTCTAAAGTCCATTTTTTACATTTCCATGGTTGCTGGCCCAGGAAGAAATGACTGTTATTTAAGTTCCAAAAACTCCTTAACCATCAAAAGGTTGACAAAATAAATACATGATAAAAAATAAAAAATAAAAATCCATTAAAACAAAATAATACACTTTTTGTTACATCTTTGGTGGGACTTAACTGAATACACTTAACATTTTCCTTCATGAAAATCAACTAACACCTACAGACAACATTCCTTTTAAAATAAGACTTCCCTTTTGACAGGAAGTACTAAAATAAAGGTCAGAAAATAAAAGCCGGTCAGGTTGCAGTCAAATTTCTGTTCGGATTTATTGTATTTCGTCTGTCTGTATTTGGGTCTGGTTCTGTTGAGGAAGTCACAGTAGAGCCCCTCAATCATATTCCAGTTTCCTGCAGGAGTCAAAGGATCCGGTCCCTCCTTTGGGATCTGTTTGCTACGGGGAATCTTCCCAGGTGCTAAATGCCTCAGACCACGCAGCACCCATCAATGACTGTGTGCTCACATGTGAACATGCTCATGCGAAGGATTCTTGTTTCCATATGTACTGTGTGCATCTTTACACATGACCTTCAAATAATGTATTGACATTGCTCTTCTTCCTCTCTGTTCTCTCACTTTGTCTGTTCACAATTGCTTATATTCCTTCTTTGCTTTCTTTTCTTTCCTTATCTCTCTCTCTCTCCTTCATTCACCCTCCAGCTTGCCCTAACTGCCGCTTTCAGTACGCGCTGTCTAAAGGAGGCTGCATGCATTTCTGCTGCTCTCAGTGTCGTTACCAGTTTTGCAGCGGCTGCAACAATCCTTTCCACACTGTAAGTCCACATGATTACCCTAAAACCCGCATGTATGGAGCAAACTCTGTCACATTTGTCTTTATGAAATGATGCAGAGTGACTGATGTGGACCTCCTAAAATGTCATCTCTCCTTTTTATCTCTTCTTTCCTACTTAGGTTTGTTTTGTATTGTGATATTGAAGGTGTTAAAGTGAAGTTAAGCTGACACACTCGCATTAGCCACAGTCTCATAAGACATGGAGTTTAGTCCTGCGTTTCACACAGTATAACAAGTTTAGGAAGCATGAAGTATGATGTATTATTTTATTTTAGTCCTCCCCTGTCAAAAGTAGCTCAGAAACTGTGTTTGACAGTTGATTGGCTTACAGTTTTCTTGTACTTTATTAATCCCATTAGGAAATTGCTTTGTTACAGCAGGTATGAAGCCAACAACAGACAGGAAATGAAGGCCAGAAACTCACCAAAATACAAAACTAGAAGCATCCTGTGAATACATACACTGCAAACTGGTGGCAGATTGGAGCAGCTGTCATGACATCATGACATGACATCATAGATAGCTTTCATCGTCACAATGGAGCTGACGACTTCTGTTACTGAATAGATATGTCACGGTTTGAGCTTCAGACGGTATGATTACAGTCGGAAATAATCAGTTTCACAATGAAAGTGTATTATGTAATGCACAAAAAAATTAAATGCTGTCAGCATGAACATGCACACACATACACACACACACACACAAAACAGCTGCTGCTATAGACACACTGAGAAAAGACTTAATTTGCCTTTTTTCCACATAAACCCGGTTTGTTCCATTATTTAAACAGCAGCTTTGTGATGAGGATGGTTGTCCATGATGGACAGCAGTTTGTAGATTTAGGGATGGACCTTAGAGACATGTCCTACCATACTTTTATCAAGTTATTATAAAGTTTTTACATACAAGTTCTATTTACCACTTAAAACAAAACGTGATGCACTGCAATGTTTAAAGTGTAAAGTTTAAAGTGTCTTCTGCTTGAAGTTGTCACATTGCTACCAAGTGATTTTAGTATCATGTGACATCACCTTGGTGTGTTCAGCACACTGTGACACTACTCTGGTGTGTTCAGCACATGAGTGTGTGAGCAGGGCGTTCCTGCAGAAGAGCGTTGAACTACGCCTGGATAAATAAACGTAAAAAAAAAATCCTGCATTATTGTTGAACCATGAACGTTGTTCCACCAAGTCATGTAATGACTTTGTTTTGCATCAGATTTGCTGCAGATAATCAGCACATCTCTTCAGTCAGGTCATTTTCCAGAGGCCTTAAACACTGCAATAACTAACCCTCTCTAGAAAAACAATAAGATTCATGCCTCAGTCATTAGCAACACCCAATACATTATATACAGTATACACACACACACACACACACACACACACACACACACACACACCGTATCAACAGCCCCATAGAGTCACTAAACAGGTGCATCAAGTCGATCAATGATTGGATGAGCCAAAATTTCCTTCAATTAAATAAAGACAAAACTGAAACAATAGTTTTTGGAGCAAAGACAAAAAAGTCATTTAAAAACATCATTTAAATGATGCATGTCCAGACAGACGTAGAGAAGCTGATTCACACCTTTCTTTTCAGCAGGCTGGACTACTGTAACTGTAAACGTTTCAGGGCCAAAATATATTTCAGATCCGCTTCTGTGTTCTGAACCTCCAGACCTTTAACGTCTGGCTCTGCTCTGATTTCTGTTCCTCCAGTCAGAATTCAACACGAGGAAGCAGCATTTAGTTTTTACTCAGCAGTTATTTGGAACAAACTTCCAGAAAGTCAAAGGTTAAAGGTCATCCACATGACTGAGCTCTTTTAAATCAGAGCTGAAAACGTTTCTGTTCACTGCCTTTTATTAAATCTGATTTATTGATCTCTGCACTGTAGCTCTTTTAGCTCTCAAACTTTCAGTGTTATTGTTTAAAATTTTATTTTAGGTTTTTAAACTGTTTTATTGATTCTGTTTTATATTTTAATTTCCTTCTCTTTATCTTAATTTTATGTCTTTTGTATCTATGTAAACCACTTTATATCTGAATGGTGCTACACACATAAACGTGCCTTTAGGCCATCATACATACTTTGACCACTAAACGTTTCTCTACCAATGTTACAACCAAACTACACTGTTTAGGAATAAGTAAGATTTTTTTTTTTTATTCTGATTTTATCATAAAGCACAATGTTTTTGCTTGTTTTATTCTTATTTCTTTGGACAATAAAGAGCTCTTCTCATAAACAAAAATATGCCAGTGCACATCAGTCTGGTCTGTTGATATATTACAACCGTCTACAGTTATACAAACTGAGGATTAATTAAAAACATTTTTAGAACTTTGACTCAAATGTAGGGCCAAGAAAGTTCATAAACTGAGTACATCACGTTTTTTAACAGTAAAAACTGATTCCAGCTCTTCTGTAATTCATATTTAATCAGGGGACCTGGGCAGCCAAAAATAGAACATGGTTGAAATATATCTCATTTGAATATGTGAGTATATAAAATATTTACATCATGCTGCTATAAATTTTGTTTTAAATGAAACATGTTGTCTTGCAGTTGTAATGCTCAGGAAGCGAATTTGTGATTTGTCCTTCAGTTACTTGGGAAAGAGGTTGTCAGTTGCGTTAGAGCAGTGACACCAGTGTTCTCACCTGGTCAAAGAAAAAAGGAGTAGATGTTCCAAAGTTACAATAAGAACTCACCCCAAGATTAATACTGAAGTAAATTAAGTTTAACAGAAAGAAATGAAGTCCATCCTCTTCCTCTCCTCCTGTCCAGACTTGTGCAGTGGATGAGTGCAGCGTGTCTGGACTCCACGCGCATCATCCCAGAGACTGCCTCTTCTACCTGAGAGACTGGGAGCCCACCAGGCTGCAGGCTTTACTGCAGGTACACACACACACACAAACATGCATACACATACATGCACACACACATAGTATTTCCTTTTTGTAAGCATCTCCATGTGAGAAAATAGTCTGACCCAGTAGAACGGTCTAATACAGAAATTCATGCAGGCTGTACTCTAAAAAGTACTCTTAGAAGTAATATATCAAAAATAAAAAAAATGGGTTAAAAATAGAAAAAAAACAAGTAAAGTGTAGTAAAACTGGGGTAGTTGGATGTTTTCCAGACTGTCAGTGAGAAATGTTTCCTTTAGGTAACAGAAAATAAAATATGAAATTCCTGCAACCTTCAGTCCTGTCAGGCTGTGTTGAGGTTTTTCAGAGGAATGCTTTTCTTGATGTTACATGTTATGGCAGCATGTAACACACATGTAGTTTTACACCGTATGATTACAGTCGAAAATATTTTGGTCCAGCAAATAAAATATGTCCAAGTACACAAATAAGGAAAACTTCACTGTTCCTGTCTTTGAAACTAAAATAATGCAGTATATGCCTTTAACAAATTCATACAAGTAAGCATGAATAAAATGTGTTTAAAAAAAAAAAAAAAANTTTTGGGGGGGGGGTTTTGGTTTGTTTGTTTGTTTGTTTGTTTGTTTATAAGATGGGGGTGGGGTGACATGTTCATGTGATTAACTAAGACAAAGCACCAATTATAGGAAACATGTTTTGAGCTTAAACCTGCTGCTAACATGTGTGTTTTAGTGTTTTAGCTTAAAATTGATGCAGACATTAGCTAGTGGAGTGTTTTAACTTAAACCTGCTGCTAACATTAGCTAGTGGAGTGCTTTAAGTTAAACCTGCTGCTAACATTAGCCAGTGGAGTGCTTTAAGTTAAACCTGCTGCTAACATTAGCCAGTGGAGTGTTTTAAGTTAAACCTACTGCTAATATTAGCTATTAGTGTTTTAAGTTAAACCTACTGCTAATATTAGCTATTAGTGTTTTAAGTTAAACCTGCTGCTAACATTAGCTATTAGTGTTTTAAGTTAAACCTGCTGCTAACATTAGCTATTAGTGTTTTAAGTTAAACCTGCTGCTAAAATTAGCTAATGGTTCTTATGGTTTTCAAACAGCGGTTTCTAATTTCTTATGGTTTAGAAACAGTAACATTTTATATGCATGATTAGTGGTTAGTATATAAAGGAGATAAAGTGGTTAGTCTCAACATAAACATAGACAGCCACTTTTAGCAATGACTAGCTCATTATTGTAGGACATATTTACCAACTTCTATACATTTGCGGAAGCTGGCGGATAAACAGTTTTTGCACTTGGATGCATATTTAAGAGCCACTCGTGCCACAACCGTCATTTCTCTCCGTGATGGAGAATTAGATTTGGTTCAGCATTAAGCAGTGAGGCTCCATCACGATCTCTGCCACCATCTCTAGGTTATGAACAATTAAATACCGAGTGTGTCATATGAAACGTTTTGCAGTTCTACAAACATGAATGTACAGTAATTTTAATAAGTGAATTGTTGTTTGAGGACATTTTCATGCCTACATGATTTGGTCTGGTTCATTTTCCCCCTTAGTGCAGTATGGTTTGTGCAGGAACACAGAAATCATGTTCCATTGTGGGCCAAAAGAACCGCGACCTTTTTAGGAATTGGTCTCAGTCTGGTTCCAGACGAACTCTGGAACGGTTCAATCTTACGTAATACACATCTTAGCTAACACATGTTCAGATGAACTAGGAAACTACTTCCTGTTTGGATTTTCTTTTTCCGCCCATAGATATATCTGACCAATGAGCAAAGAGAGTGTTGTCACATGACTTTTGCTGGTATATTTTAGTTTGTTTGAATGTTTTCCTGTGTGAAACTGAACCAAACCAAGTGGTAAAAGCAGCACTGGAACATTAGGTGATTATAATTATTCTCTTTTCTGTGGTTGTGCAGAATAGCGGAGTGTCCTACAACACTGAACCTCCTTCTGGAACACAGACAGGTAGGGCTGGACTTCACACACACAGTTGTTTTGCTGTACCTGTAAGGACCTTACCTCCATCATGGAGGTTCTACTGTATTTTCGCCTGTGGTTGGCAGGTTGTCTGTTTACCAGAACACTCTTTCTCCCATCAGGCTCTTTTGTCTGTCTCATTCTTTTTCTTCTCCCTCTGTGTTAAGGTGTGTGTGGAGTGATAGAGCAGAAGGATGAGGGGGGACAGCAGCCAGATTCAGCCTGCGGAGCTCAAACCCAACCTGGACACGCTGGCCTCTGCGAGTACGATCGATCACTTTATTCACTGCTATTTCCCTTTATATTACATCCTGCATGGAAACATCGTGAGCACCTCATTTCCATGGTGACAGCCAGATACATCGCTGAGGGCCTTGGTAATGATTCACCCATCGCCACATCAGTCTGTGGTCAATGAGGAGTTAAACTTGTGTAAGGAATGTTCACTAACACGAATCAATTCAGCACTTCCATATTTAGGAGGTCAAACAGCTGTAAGATGAGCACAGTTCACATTGTTACTTCCTTTCTTTACGTTCTCATGCGTTCTTACAGAAGGATCTCTCCGTTTCTTTATACAGGTTCAAAAGTCACTAGCACTGGGACATCAACCTCATTTAATCACCTCTAACAGGGCTAAAAAAAAAAATGAGNAAGTCACTAGCACTGGGACATCAACCTCATTTAATCACCTCTAACAGGGCTAAAAAAAAAAATGAGCAAAATAATATTGTTTAAATTGCTGAACTGGTAAATATAGTATCTATCCAACGTTCCAGCAAATACTGTATAGACAATTTTCACTGCACTAAGGTGAAACCAAAAATAATTGGTATCATCCAAAATAGAACAGAAACTTTTCATTAAGGTGTACTGACAAACTCGATTTTTTCTTTTTTTTTTTTTTTTTTTTTTTTTCCCCTTTTCTAGTATTTTTTTATATGTAGCCAGTCAAATGCAAAAATCCAGCCCCCATCAGTACAAAATGCTAAATCAGGACTATTTTCAAACATACTTTCAAAAACTTAATTTCTCAAACTCTTTTTTTTTTTCTTTCCACCTCTGTGTCCACATGCCACAGAGAGAAGTGAAAGTGAAACTGTGGCCCGTTATCCCCGTTTATAATGGAATGGAGATAGAAACAGAAGACAATCAAAAAAAGTGAAAGTGTGTTTGGTTTTCCTCATTTATGTGATTAATCATTGAGATTGCAACACACACACACACAAACAAACGACCCCCTCCCCTCTCTATGCCTGCAGCTTTTCACCCCACCTTCTGAAAAGGTAGAATCAAGGTTCCCTTATGACGAGGCTCCAAGAGTTGGCTGGTGTCCGATTAATAATCCTGTTATGTAAACGACCAGCTCATAAACTCCTGCAACAAGCAAACTTTGGCTTGACTTTTTCCTATGCTTCATTTTATTTCTGGGTCACTAAAAAAAAAAAAAAAAAAAAAAAAGGAAATTGAACCTAAAATATAGCCTTTTCAGGCATATTTCTACAAACCGCCATCACCAAATCACATGCTGACTTTTGTAATAATATTAATAATTTAAAGTTTAAATGACATGCTGTAATCATGCTGAACGTGGTAACATTGATTTCTAGGAAGCATTACCGGGAGTACCTGGTGAGCCTGATCAACAGCCACGCCGTGGACCCGGCGCCGCTCTTCAGCGCCGGCGAGCTGCTGCTGGCCTGCAGGAGGTACAAAGTGGACGACGCACGCAGAGACGGAGAGGACGGCTTCAGCTACTACAGCAGACTGCTGCAGGTGTGTGTGTGTGTGTGTGCTTGTGTGCATGCATGTGTTTATGCAAGTTTATGCTTTATCTTGCAAAAGGATTTGGTTTTTTTTTTTCCTTCCACTGATATTTTTTTTTACCTCCAACGTCCCTTTAGAAGAGGTGTTCCATAGAAGAGGAAAAATAGAAAATGAAATAAATAAATGAAGTAATAAATAAATAATTAATCCACTAATAATTCTATAGATTAGTCATTTTAAATGGATTTTTCGGGCTTTGTCTTCATACTGCGTTGTGGGGTTTTTTGTTTTGTTTTGTTTGCGCACAAACCTCTGAAGTTCCAAACTGATTTTTTTTTTTTTTTTTTTTAATCTTGCGATTAAAAAAAAAAGTAATTTGCAGAAACTTGTAGAAACAAGATAAGAGTCAGAAGATCTACAGTATCTTTCTTCCACATTTTGCTCTAACAAGAAAAATGTCAGGGGCTTAATGTTCTTCATGTATTACATGAGATGTGAGAAATATATTATGTTCTGTACATAAATAAATACGGTTTGCGTTCAGTCAAAGTAACAGCCGTCTTCTGTCTGGTTGCAGAAACTGATGGATGAAGTTCCACTTGGCGATAAGGTTCCACGCAAGAAATGAATGCTGACATCCTGCAACATCGTCTTTTTAACTATCCAGTATTTTTATTCTGTCAGTGTATTATTTATTGCGTACAGTGTAAAAATCATAAATGTCTTTGCATGTTTGGCTCATGTTTGTTGAGTAATGGTGTTTTACAGAAATGAATCTGTGGCTCATTCGCAGGAACCTGAAACTTTAGGTCCTCAAAGCTCAACAGTTCTAAATCCTACTTCATGAGCATGAAGTCAAGTAGGAAGCCTGTAACAATCTCAGGTTAATAATTTGTTTACCGTGAGGAGAAATGTCACTTTATGCTTGTCAGCACATTTCCATGTTTTATTGTGAAACCATTTTTTTAAACAAGGTTTAAACTTTTTCATAGTGAAGTGAGTTATCAATAATAATACTAGTAACTGCACAAATTTGATGAATTGAGGAAAGAAATAAAAGAAATGTCATTCCAAAAGCAGCAGACTGGACAGGTATGGTAATAGTACGGTAACAGCTACAGTAACAGGTATGGTAACAGGATACGGTAATAGTACGGTAACAGCTACAGTAATGGGGTAACAGGTATGGGTACAGTAACAGCTCAGCAGGTAGAAAAGGCCCATAAATCCAGAGGCAGACAAAGAGTCTCGAACATGACAAAACACAGAGACAGAGGAAATGGGCTGAGCAGGTGAGAGGGTCAGGTGACAGCACAGGTGTAGTGATGTCAGATATACAAGGTGTCAGGTTTTGTGTAATTTGGACAAACCGACCCTTGTAAAACAGTGAAGCTTTTTGAAGTAGTCTGTGTTTTTATTTTGTCCTTTCAGACATCCATCCATCTGTTCTTCACGACTCTTAACACAGCGTATCACACAAACAGACTCAAACCTGCCTGATTTTAGACTGTGGAAGGACGGTCGAGCACCACTGAGCGTGGAACCACAAATCCACCGTGTTGCCCTTTTATGTGCAATGACATGACAAATTCCAGCCTGAAAACCTGTTTGTAGCATTGTATCAGCACACAGATTCAATAAATGTTGCGTTATACGTGTCAGCGTGGAGGTTTTACAGATGCTGCTTCCTGCATGTTCAAAATGTACTAACAAAACTGTATTCGCTCCAAAATGTTTCAATAAATCCTTTGGCTGCTGCTTGTTTGGTCACTGAATAACATGTTGGAATAGATACAACTAGAATCTCTGAGGCTGAACACAGCATTTCTGTTTGGCCTAAAGAGACAACTCACTGGAATAATGAAGTGACTGAATTATTTTATTTGTCATAAGAAACGTTTTAAAATGTAAGTTGCACCTATTGACAAACTTGGATGTTTTTCCCCCTCGAGATTGATTTATTACATTTGAAGACATTCCTAAAAAAAAATGCAGCCTCAAGGGGGCACAAGCCAGTGTCCACCTTGTGCCGGTCCCAAGCCCGAATAAATGCAGAGGGTTGTGTCAGGAAGGGCATCCGACGTAAAACCTATGCCAAAGCAAAGATGCGAATCATTCCTATGACTTCCATACCGGATCGGTCGAGGCCCGGGTTAACAACGACCGCCATCGGTACTGTTGACCTACAGGGTGCTGGTGGAAATTGGGCTACTGTTGGTCGAAGAAGGAGAGGAGGAAGGCGTGTCCGTAGGCAGAGAGAAAAGAGGAAAGGCAAGAGTCTAGGGATGAGAGTAGGGACTTTGAATGTTGGGACTATGACAGGAAAAGCTAGAGAGTTGGCTGACATGATGCAAAGAAGAAAGGTGGATATACTTTGTGTTCAAGAGACCAGGTGGAAAGGTAGCAAGGCTAGAAGCTTAGGAGCAGGGTTCAAGCTGTTTTATCATGGTGTAGATGGAAAGAGAAATGGAGTAGGAGTTATCTTGAAGGAGGAGTTTGTTAGGAATGTACTGGAGGTGAAGAGAGTGTCAGACAGAGTGATGAGCCTGAAGTTAGAAATTGAAGGTGTGATGTTCAATGTTGTTAGTGGTTATGCCCCACAGGTAGGATGTGAGTTAGAAGAGAAGGAGAAATTCTGGAGTGAGTTAGATGAAGTGATGCAGAGCATCCCGAGAGGCGAGAGAGTGGTGATTGGTGCAGATTTCAATGGACATGTTGGTGCAGGCAACAGAGGTGATGAGGAAGTGATGGGCAAGTTTGGCATCCAGGATAGGAACGCAGAAGGACAGATGGTGGTAGATTTTGCAAAAAGGATGGAAATGGCTGTAACGAATACTTTCTTGTTTCTTGCCTGGCAGTTGGAACTGCCAGGCAGGAGGCCTAGAGGAAGACCAAAGAGGAGATTTATGGATGCAGTGAAAGAGGACATGAAGTTAGTTGGTGTGAGAGAAGAGGAGGCAGAGGATAGGGTTAGATGGAGGCAGATGATTCGCTGTGGTGACCCCTGAAGGGAAAGCCGAAAGGAAAAGAAGAAGAAGACATTCCTAAAAATATTCCCCATCTCCCAATGTTAAAGAATGACTTGAAATATTCCCAGATCTGTCTGGGGATCTGGATCAGCAGCAGACTTAAAAGGTTTTATTCAAACTGATTTAGATCTTTTTGAATAATCCCACTTTAGCTGTAATCCTGCCAAACATGGTTTATTAAGAGTAAAAAGTCCTCAACTCTTTTCTGACAGGAAGACGTTTTCCTCCCGTCAGATCAGTCTGAGGTCAGCTTCACTTGGATCTCAGGACAACACGGCTGCCAGAGTTCAACAGCAACAATGGAAAGAGAAAATATCATTTTATGTTCATTTTCCAGTTGAACTAAACTGAAGGATGTTATGGATAAAACTGCATGTGATCAACGTTTTCAGCAGCTCATTAAACCAACATCATCTCTTCTCCAGTTTTGCTGGGGAGATTTCAGGGTTCTGGTTTGAATAGGAGGCTGTTAAGGGTGAAAACAATGAAACTGTATGTGTGTGTGTGTGTGTGTGGACCCCTTAAGGGCTCTTGGAACACTTTTTAGGGTTCCTGAAAGTCCTTCAATGATTCATGGTCTAATGAGCCAAAGTTACATTCTGGCTCATTCTGAAAAGTTTAAATACCACAATTAAATCCTTCATGTTGCAGTCTGATTAAAAAGAATTTTCTGTTCCTTGTAGTTTTAATTATAAATATATAGCTTGAAAATTGACCAATAGGGATGTTTCATTTTTCTTTTCTGAGACACCTTCAGTGTGTCTGACAGACCAGCTGATTCAGCAAATCACAGCAACAGAAAAATAACAGCAGCATTATACTTTCAAACTGCTCTTTTTTGTAACAGAATATTTAACATTCTATATTGTCACAGGAATATAGAAATAAAAATTACACTGTAAAGCAGTTTGAAGCATGAGCATGAAGGAAGCTTCATTTCTCTAAACACGTGTCCTTGATCCCTCTGTCTTCATCTTTTCTAGCATGAAGTGGGACAAAGACAAAGACACAGAAGACCTGAGTGAGGGAAAAGGAGGAAGTGAAGAGAAATGGAACGGTTCCGTGTCTGCTGGTTTCTGTCCATGGTGCTGAAATATAAACCCAGAGCCGCTGATGCTGAGCGCGTGTACGTGGAACTGTGCATGTGCTGAAAACCAGGAACACAGTGCATGTGTGTGTACGTGTGCATGTTTGTAATGCATGCTTACTCTAAGACAAAATTGTTTGCTTTTACCAGGACATTTCAACGGCCGCGTGAAGAGACGAGAAGACAGCGAACGAGAGAGAGAGAGAGAGAGAGAGGATGATGTCATAGTTTTAGTCTGTGCATGGAAGAAGCAGATGGCTGCAGCCTTCCTCCTTTTCCTTCGCACCGCATCCAGACTTCAGCCTCGATATCCAGCGAAAAAGTCTGAAAAGCCACAAAACCAGAATCCAGTCCGGATCCAGCAGATCAGAAAGCAGCAGATCAGAAAGCAGCAGATGGGAGGAAAGCTTCGTGTCTGTTCGCTATGAGAGGATCTTCATCAGATAATGAGGAGGTGATGGATGATATGGATGGAAACGTGGCGCCCAGCGCAGGACAACGTTCTCCTTTTGGTCTTTTTGTCGTATTATGAGCAGGCGTCGCTGTGGAGGAGAGAGAGGAGCTCGTCCTGCCAGAGAGGAGGAGGAGGAGGAGGAGGAGGAGGAGAGACGCGCAGAAGGGTGTCGACGGAGAGAGGAAGGGGTAGAAGAGAGGAGAAGGGGAGGAACGGAGGAGTAATAAAAGAGTCATTTTAGGAGCTGATAATAATGGCGGCTAAGTCGGACGGGGTCCTAAAGATGAAGAAGAGCGACGTGGCCTTCACGCCGCTGCAGAACTCCGAGCACTCCGGCTCGGTGCAGGGGCTCCACCCGGGAGGCCAGCCCGACTCTGCGGGCACCGGGGACATGGACTTCGCAAATGGGGAGTCGCGGTGCTGCGGCGGCGGAGGCTCCAACGCTACGTGCCTTCGGCTGGGCAGAGAGCAGCAGAGGTACTCGCTGTTTGACTGCCTGTGGGTCGTGGCCGCCGTGGTTGTGTACCTGGCCGACGTGGGCACCGACGTGTGGCTGTCGGTCGACTACTACCTCCGCCGTGATTACTGGTGGTTCGGCCTGACGCTGTTCTTCGTGGTCCTGGGCTCTTTCTCCGTCCAGCTCTTCAGCTTCAGATGGTTCGTCCATGACTTCAGCACCGAGGACGGAGCGGAATCCGCCGCCGACTGCTCCCACATGGACGGTAATAAGCTGCTGAGCTGCTCGGCTTCCCACGGCGACGTGACCGCTCAGCAGCATCCGGCCACGCCGCAGAGACAGGCGTCAACCGCCAGCAAGAACACCGCGACCAACAGCACCGGCAGCACCGCGGGGGGCCGCAGCGCCAAACCTTCCGCCACCTTCTCCTTCTGCGTCTGGTTCAGCCAGTCTGTGATCCACATCCTCCAGCTGGGCCAGATATGGAGGTAGGATGGGAGGCCGAGGGATGGCTGATCATAATAGTGTGTGTGTGTGTATGTGTGTGTGTGTGTGTGTGTGGATTCATGAATGGAGGNGCTGATCATAATAGTGTGTGTGTGTGTATGTGTGTGTGTGTGTGTGTGTGGATTCATGAATGGAGGAGCTCTGATTTGGCACCGTGGTGCCTCTGAATGCTGCCAGCATATCACCAGCTGCCATCTAAGGCTTTGCACTACAGAACCAGTGAAACCAGGCTGGTCATTAGTTCAGATCAGCCAAGCAACTTTCACATTATTTTTTTCTTGATTTTGTATCTGGTTGCCAAGAGACCTGAGAGATGAAATAAGACAAACAGCAAAGGTCAGATCAGCGTTCAGTGCCTCTTCATGTCAAACAGCATGTTATGCTTTTAGGGCCACTGGAAGAGGAGACCATTTTGACATATTAAATGCAGTTTATCAGTCTTGGAGAGCACTATTCAGCATGTATAAACTGTAAAGTCTGATTATGATGTCATTGAGGTCATGGAGGTCTCTGCATTGGCACAAAAGACTGTGGGAGGGAGGATGCATGGAAGGTGAAGAATGAATTCTCCCTTACATGTTCATCCTTCCACATTTCTCTTGTAGTCTTAAGCGTTAATTCAGAGACTCCACAATGTTACAGAGGTAATTTTTCTAGATCTTATAAAGTTCTTTCTTCAGCCACAGGAAATGTTTTTTATTTGTTTTCACATGCTTGTGCTCCCCAAGGCTGAACAAGCCCAGACAAAGTGTGCCTCGTTCAAATGAAACATGTTTTTTGTATTGAGTCCACAATTCAGTGGGGAGAATCTGTCCTCTGCACAGAATGGACCAACACAGGGCTTTGAACACACAACCTAATTGATGCAAATAAATTGTGCGAGCCACTGCGCCACCCTGCTACCCTAAAGAGAACAAGAGAAGAAGAAACACTATAATAATGAGATGTATACATCTCATTAGTAGATGTGTGCTTGCCTCTTGCCCAGAACTTGCTGTGTGTGATGAGCTGGTTCACACAATGTTGCTAGACAGTTGCTATGGTATTCTAGATGGTTGCTAGGACAGTTGCTATTATTATTATTATGTGTTTGGGACATAATAATAATAATAATAATAATAATAATAATAATAATAATAATAATAATAATAATAATAGGACTTAAAGGACCATATTCTTTGCATGTTTGAGCCTAATATATTCAATTTTCATCCATGTTACTGACAATCATTTCCCAAAGGATAAAACCATATTTCAGTTTTCCTGATATTTTGTAAAATCTCTTAATCTTTCAAAATCAAATATTCAAGCAATACACCCACCTTAAAAATCCATGTTTCTCCTGCTAATAGTTACACAGCCTTATGAAGTCACGGTCCTTTAATTTTTTCCATAAACGCAGGTCTTCTTTTGGGACTATATTCCCCGGTGGAGGCATACATTCACTCCACGCTTTTTATTGAGCTTAAAGCTAAAATTACATAACTTCTAAAAAAAACCTGAATACACGTCTTGTTGGTGATGATGGATTACCTATCCCAAGAACATTTCAAGTATCAACAAGTTGATTTTAATAGCAGAATGAACTGAAACCAATGGAGGTCTGGAAGGTAGGAAAAACATTTTTAATTCACCGTTCCAGTAGTATGCTTTGGGAAATGCTTGTCAGTAACGTTACGTGTATGAAAACTGAATATATTAGGCACAAACATGCAAAATGGGTGGTATGGTCCTTTAACTCTTTTGTTTGTCATCAGGAAACAGGGTTACAGAGCATATTTCTGTGGGATAGTCCACAGTAACCGGCGATCGGCACAAAGGGAAACTCATCCCGACTCACTGCCTGATCAGCACAGGTCCTCTATGTCTGTGCTTGCGGGTGGTCAGCCCACATGGTGGAGGCTCCATGTAGGTTTTTTTTTTGGGCTGAGCCTGACCAGACCTTATGGCTGTAGGCCCGGCCAGGCCTGACTCCAGGAAGAGGCTCCGGTTTCCCTAATCAGGGCGAGGTGACTGAACTCAAGGATAACCCACTTCTGATTGTTTTTAGTCTGACCCCTCACATATCCCATCAGGCCTGGGAACGATCCCAGGAGGAGCTGGAGAATGTGGACGGGGAGAGAGACGTCTGGGCTACTTTGCTTGGCCTGCTGCCACCACGACCCGGTCCATAAGAAGATGGATGGATGGATGTAAAGATGGAAAGAAAGAAGGAAGGATAGTCCAGAGTTTACAGTTCTGAAATCAGTGTACCTCAAGCAAAACATGTTTTCACACAAAGTACACATCCATACGATAGTTTGTTGGTTATTTTTTAATGAGACGATAGCATGTTCTAATTAATGAACAAAAAATAAACATGAGTTCATTGTATAAGCAATAAAACTGATCATGTTAAGAGGTCACACATGCTAAAAATAGATTATTAGAGTGCATACTTCCTCCAAGACTGTACAAGCAGAGGAAAAGTTAGCTTGTTCTAATATACTAGCTTAAAGACAAAGAAACTATAATAATAATAATAATAATAATAATAATAATAATAATAATTAAATGCTTTATTTGTCATAAAAATGNATAATAATAATAATAATAATAATAATAATAATAATAATAATTAAATGCTTTATTTGTCATAAAAATGTATCCAGATCCGGACAAAACTTGCCTATTGGGCACAGTTGGGCTATTATTGGAAAAATAGTACAGATTTTTTTTTGTTTTTTCATTAAGATTGGTGTATTAAATAATAAAATTCTACATCTCACAATGCTAAGAAATCATTTCAAATGTCCCTGGATCTGCACCTGGATCCAGACCACACCAGCTTTTAATGGGTTCTTCCCTGGACCCACCAGTCCACCAACACTTCATCAAAATCAATTCAGATATTTTTCAGTAATCCTGACAGTTCAGTAATGCTTCAGTAATGCTAACAAACAAGACATTTTACTACAAATCACATCCACTTCATATTCCTGCTCATCACCTTTTAGGTTTGCAATGCATATTTTTACCTTCCAGGCAGCCACTGATTTCCATTCATTTCCAATTAGCGGATTCGAAACTTGTTGAGTTGTTTCATCCATCACAGTTACGTCACTGTTATGAGGTTCTGCAGCACAGGCTTTTCAAATCATTTTCCACTTACAACTGCATTGCCATGAAATGATGGAACAAAAAATACACTGTGATAAATAAACAGCTAAAAATTCATTGATTTTCATGTTGCAAAGGGATGAATGAATCCAGTGATGCCTAAAAGGTGGGAAAACATCCCAACAGTCCAAATTCTGAAATGCTACAGCACATAAAATGGTCAGCAGTAAAGATCGATATATGTGGTTTGTATTTCAGCAGGTCCTTTAATGGCCAAAATGCTTGTGAGTGGAGATGAGGCTTAATGAACCTTCAATAAAGTTAATTTAAATCTGAAAATGAGAAAAAAAAAAACATATCATCTTTTTCATATCATTCATATCATCTTTTTTCAAGATGATATGAATAATGTAACACTGAATAATGTTGTCATGGTGATTTTAGAAGTAAACAATACTACAAACTGTACCAACATGAGTAAAAGTTAATCAGTGTAAAAGTAGAAACAGAGTTTTTCCCCTTCAGTAAAAATAGAAATAACTAAATCCTGTAATATTTTAGCCTGTAAACATAACTCAGAGTCATTTAGTCAAGTTTTTTTGGCTAAATAACAGATATTTATTAGAATACAAAATATAATAATTCCTCATGTCAGGCCTCCGGTGGCAGAGCTACTCAGACACAAACCTTAAGGTCAAATTTCAACTTGTCAAAGATCCAGGAATGGTGGGTTAACTGAGTGATATTTAAATGACTTTGTTTTTTTGTTTTTTTTTTTGCTCCACTATGTTGACATATAGAATGTACGAGTTATCATTATACTACCGCTAATTGTAGTAACAGTATTTTCAGATTACCACAAATCCAAACATATTTGGATATGTCTTTGTTTTGTTGTATTTCTTCCATTTTTTCCTTACATGTTAAGGTTTTGTAGGGAGATTTTCCTTGTCTTCATAGAGACTTTGGACTGGTCGGGAACCGTTAATGTCTGTAAAGCCCTTTGGGACGTTGTATAATATCAGGCTACAAATAAACCTGACTTGACTAAACTGATGGGTAGAGTATTGATCGTCTCGCCACAACTGTGTAATAAAGATATCAGCCTGTTGAGAGTGGATGCTCATCAAGCGTTTCATTAGGTAATATGGAGCATCTTAACAAGCTATTAATGGAGCTACAGAGGTTTTATTGTGGATCCAGTCTTTCCCTGGTGGATTCTGTCTCGTAGAGACGGGAACGTTATGCAGTCAGAACCGATATTCCACCTGATCTGTGGATGTATTAACTAATAATTAAACGTGCTACTATAATTGACATAATTGATAAATTAATAAACACTATATCGATGTGAGTAAAAGTGTGGTGATGATTGTAGCAGCTCAGACTGGTTTCTGATTGGCCAGGAAGGCTGCTTTGAAATTATTTCACTATTATTTTCCATAATAGTAAATGATGACAAGAAGGTTTCTGACCTTTCGAGGGCTTTGGTCAGCTGTTATGCCTTTTCATGGTTATATGCAGGTCCAGCCACCGTACGCTGGCCTGAACAGTGCTCTCAGGGCCTGGTTACCTCCATGTACGAGGTGTCTCTGGAGCTGCTGCTGATTGATGAGAATGCTGATTGATGACGGTTCTGATTGAGGCGGCAATTGATTTATGGGGGTTCTGACTGATGAGGGTTCTGATTGATGATGGTTCTGATTGATGAGGCTGCTGATTGATAAGTTTTCTGATTGATGAGGGTTCTGATTGATGAGGCTGCTGATTGATGATGGGTCTGATTGAGGGGGTTCTGAATGATGAAGGTTCTGATTTATGAGGGTGCTGATTGATGGGGGTTCTGATTGATGATGGTTCTGATTGATGGGGGTGCTGATTGATGAAGGTTCTGATTGATGGGGTTCTGATTGATGAAGGTTCTGATTGACGAGGCTGCTGATTGATGAGGGTTCTGATTGATGAGGGTTCTGATTGTTGAGCCTTCTGATTGATGATGGTTCTGATTGAGGAGGGTTCTGAATGATGAAGGTTCTGATTGATGGGGGTGCTGATTGATGGTTCTGATTGATGAAGGTTTTGATTGATGGGGTGCTGATTGATGAGGGTTCTGATTGTTGAGCCTGCTGATTGATGATGGTTCTGATTGAGGAGGGTTCTGAATGATGAAGGTTCTGATTGATGAGGGTGCTGATTGATGGGGGTTCTGATTGATGAAGGTTCTGATTGATGGGGGTGCTGATTGATGGTTCTGATTGATGAAGGTTTTGATTGATGGGGTGCTGATTGATGAGGGTTCTGATTGTTGAGCCTTCTGATTGATGATGGTTCTGATTGAGGAGGGTTCTGAATGATGAAGGTTCTGATTGATGAGGGTTCTGACTGATGAGGCTGCTGATTGATGATGGTTCTGATTGATGAGGCTGCTTATTGATAAGTTTTCTGATTGATGAGGGTTCTGATTGATGATGGTTCTGATTGAGGAGGGTTCTGAATGATGAAGGTTCTGATTGATGAGGGTGCTGATTGATGGGGGTTCTGATTGATGAAGGTTCTGATTGATGGGGGTGCTGATTGATGGTTCTGATTGATGAAGGTTTTGATTGATGGGGTGCTGATTGATGAGGGTTCTGATTGTTGAGCCTGCTGATTGATGATGGTTCTGATTGAGGAGGGTTCTGAATGATGAAGGTTCTGATTGATGAGGGTTCTGACTGATGAGGCTGCTGATTGATGATGGTTCTGATTGATGAGGCTGCTTATTGATAAGTTTTCTGATTGATGAGGGTTCTGATTGATGATGGTTCTGATTGAGGAGGGTTCTGAATGATGAAGGTTCTGATTGATGAGGGTGCTGATTGATGGGGGTTCTGATTGATGAAGGTTCTGATTGATGGGGGTGCTGATTGATGGTTCTGATTGATGAAGGTTTTGATTGATGAGGCTGCTGATTGATGATGTTCTGATTGATGAGGCTGCTGATTGATAAGTTTTCTGATTGATGAGCCTGCTGATTGATGATGGTTCTGTTTGAGGAGGGTTCTGAATGCTAAAGGTTCTGATTGATGAGGCTGCTGATTGATGAGGGTTCTGATTGATGAAGGTTCTGACTGATGAGGCTGCTGATTGATGAAGGTTCTGATTGATGAGGGTTCTGATCCACTGTTGGTCTGAGGATGAAAAGTCTTCTGTGGACTGGAGCTGAGAATAGAATCACTGCTGCTTCACTTGGAAAGGAGCCAGTTGAGGTGGTTTGAGCATCTGAGCAGGTCCAACTGGTGGTAGACTGCCAGGTGACCCAGAATACACCAGAGGGATTCATTAAATAGGCAATGCATTAAATAGCTCATCTGGCCAGGAAACAGCTTAGTATCTCCATGAAAAGATGGAGGCCATGACAAGGAGATTTAAGTAACTTTTCTTAGTGTGCTGCCTCCATGACCCAGAAACTGATACTGTCAGCTGTGGATGGATGGATGGATGGATGGATGATGGATGAATGATATATGGATGATTCATTCACTCATCAGAATATCCATGCAGAAACCAGAGAAATGTAATTTATAACAGATAAAACTGGCCAATGTGTGACTTTATAATGTTCCAACGCTAAAGAAACTCCGTCAGGAAAACCCACCTGCAGTTAATATTTCATACTCTGCAGGATGTGTGTGTGTGTGTGTGTGTGTGTGTGTGTGTGTGTGTGTGTGTGTGTGTGTGAGACTTGTGTAGGTCCTGTATTATTTACACTGTGAGGTCAGGGCGCCGCTGCAGGTGGATGCAGCAGCAGGAGGTGTCATGTGTCCAAGCTGCTCCTCCGTCGCCAATGTTGAATAAGTTATTTAAGTTCATACAACAGCTTTAATATTTAAAACTAAATATGAAATAGTCATTAATTAAGGAAACATTCACTCAGCACATATTTTCTATCATGAGCTTTGTTGTGTGGCTCTTTGAAATTCAGCTGGTTTATGATTGGAGGAAATCGTGGTGACGTCGTCCACAGTGACGACATGCTGACAACAATCTGATGTGAGTTGTTTATTAATGAAGACGATTCACAGCTAACCCATGACCCCACGACCCCATGACCCTGCCCCGCCTACTGCTGCCTCCTGAATCATCTCTGTGACACACTATGACAGCGGCCTGATGATGAAATATCTATCAGACAGCAGCACTTTAACAAAACATGGAATACAGTTAGCAGAGATTTGGCCTTAGCTGCATGAAAACAGGATTCAGCAAGGCCAACAACATCCAAACTTCACCATCTCTTGACCTTTGACCCAGCACACTGGAGCTGCAGCTGAAAACACTTGGAGATGTTTTTTAAGATTCTGCCTGTAGCACCATAGAAGACACAAACTCTATCCACAAAAGAAATAAAAATAAAAAACCCTGCAGATATTTCAACATCTCACTACTACATGACAAGAATATTTTCCATGAGCGTCTGAAGACGTTTTACACACACACACAAAAACACACACAGCTGCTCTCATGCATGTTCATGTTAGACCTTCCTCAGCACCAACATGCAGAGAAACCACACACACATCTCAAACTGTTGGAGACCTTGTGTGTGTGTGTGTGTGTGTGTGTGTGTGTTTTATGGCTTAAGTTAAATTTGGAGGATGATATTACCCTGAGCTCTACACCTTCAGTTGTACTTCATTTTTTTGTCTTAATATTCTGACCTGCTCACTAAATATATGTTAGAGAACTCGTGTAGCTGTCATACGTGTCGATGCTTGAAATCATCCCGTGACACATTGTTTGCTGTTGCCATGGTGATCAGCACCATGGACAGCATGTAAACACTCTGCACCATCAAATCATGTTGGAATATTTAATCAATGTTGTTGGTTAAGTGTCTATATACAGTATATATGACATATATGATATGATATATATAAATGTGTGTGTGTATATATACGTATATATACATATATATATATATATATAATATATATATATTATATATATACATATATATATTATATATATATATACATATATATACTATATATATATATACTATATATTATATATATATATATACTATATATTATATATATATATATATATATTTATAATATACATGAAAGGTGTACAAAATGGTGGTGAGACCAGCGATGCTTAGAGACAGTGGCACTGAGGAAAAGACAGGAGGCAGAGCTAGAGGTAGCAGAGACTAAAATGCTGAGGTTCTCTTTGGGAGTGACGAGGATGGATAGGATCAGGAACGAGTACATCAGAGGGACAGCGCATGTTAGATGTTTTGGAGATAAAGTCAGAGAGGCCAGACTGAGATGGTTTGGACATGTACAGAGGAGGGATAGTGAACATATCGGTAGAAGGATGCTGAGGTTGGAACTGCCAGGCAGGAGGCCTAGAGGAAGACCAAAGAGGAGATTTATGGATGTAGTGAAAGAGGACATGAAGTTAGTTGGTGTGAGAGAAGAGGAGGCAGAGGATAGGGTTAGATGGAGGCAGATGATTCGCTGTGGTGACCCCTGAAGGGAAAGCCGAAAGGAAAAGAAGAAAGAAGAAGATATATAATATATATATATGGAATATTTGGATTTGAGTTGGAATATTTAATCAAGGTTGTTGGTTAAGCATCTTTATATAGCATATATGACATATATGATATATGATATATATATATATATATATTGCGTGTGGTGTAATAGATAGACAGACAGACAGACAGACAGGCAGACAGACAGACAGACAGACAGACAGACTCATAGGGACATCGTGTCCACAGGCACACACTGAGATTCGTCTGTACACACACAGGCCTCCTAGCCTTAATGCCCCAGATTTAACTGATATTCTTTATTGAAATGGAGCTTCATTTCACAGTCCATTAGCCTGCTGGTAAATGATGCAGAGCGACTGATGAGATTTCACAGACAGAAAGACAATCAAATGAACAAAAAGACTGAAGAGAGACACAAAATGCAGACAGACACTAAAACATAAGAATTAAATCTCTTCATTAAGTCTGTCTGAGAGGTACAGGACCTCTGCTTTCAGATGAAATGTTGTGATTTTATGGCTTTGATTTTTAGCTACAGATTTATTTTCATCAAGCAGCACCAAGAAGGTTTTAGAGTCTTTTTCACAGTTAATTTTTCAGACAAAGTAAAAAGCTGAAGCCTGTATTGCTGGTAGCATGTGATGCAGTGGTGGCCTCAGGTGCCCCCCCCCCTCCCCCCCATGCTGAAATGATGCTGAAAATAGAGCTATGCCACTGGCCCCCACACTGAAGAGTCCTTCCAAACCTTATATAACTTTAAGGAGGAACTACTTTAACCAGAACGTTGAATCCCGTGTTTGAGTCCTGTTTCCTGTCAGGTGGGGCTGCAGGTGGAGGACTCAAACACAGAACAAAGGATGAGTAAAGTAGACAAACAGTCTTTTTTTAATTTGAGAAAATGACAAAATGACAAAGCAGGCAGATAATCAGCTAAACAACAAGTCCTATGAAGTGACAGGAAATCAGCAAACAGCAGCTTTACTTTCTGCAACCAACAAGGCTACCAGCTAAGCTAACGAGGAAGAGCCACACTGATAGGACAGGAAGTTTGAAATGCTTATTTTCACAATTCCAACAGGGACCATACCTGACAATAAAACAAAAAATACTAAAACAAGTTCAAATGAGCCCTAAACTAGAAAGATAAAGACAAAAACTCTAAAATCACAAGAGTAACAGCTATCAAATAAAACACAAAAAAAAATTTAAAGTGATTTATTCCCTTTGAAACATGCAGAAGAACATTTATAACAAAGCTGCATCCCACCTCCCTCCATCCTCCCTCCCTCCATTCACTAAAAAGTGAATCCTTTCGGTTTTAGTCGACTCGTTTAGTCGACTCGATGCTTCTTTATGTCCTGTTATGTTTTTTCAGTTCCTATCCTGGTTGTTACAGGGGCGTGGCCTTTTCTTTCTGTCTCCTCAGGTATTTCCACACCATCTACCTGGGCATCCGGAGCGGTCGGAGCGCTGAGACGGAGCGCTGGCGGTACTACTGGAGGATGGTGTATGAGTTTGCAGATGTGAGCATGCTTCACCTGCTGGCCACGTTTCTGGAGAGCGCTCCACAGCTGGTGCTGCAGCTGTGCATCATCATCCAGACTCACAAGCTGCAGGCCGTGCAAGGTAGCACACACAACCCGCTGTTATAATAATAATAATAATAATAATAATAAGTTAAAGGATCATACCACCCATTTTACATGTTTGAGCCTNATAATAATAATAATAATAATAATAATAAGTTAAAGGATCATACCACCCATTTTACATGTTTGAGCCTAACATATTCCATTTTCATACACGTAACGTTACTAACAGTCATTTCCCAAAGCATACTACTGGAACGGTGAATTAAAAATGTTTTTCCTACCTTCCAGACCTCCATTGGTTTCAGTTCATTCTGCTATTAAAATCAACTTGTTGATACTGTAAACGTTCTTGGGATAGGTAATCCATCATCACCAACAAGACGTGTATTCAGGTTTTTTTAGAAGTTATGTAATTTTAGTGTTTAAGCTCAATAAAAAGCGTGGAGTGAATGTATGCCTCCACCGGGGAATATAGTCCCAAAAGAAGACCTGTGTTTATGGAAAAATTTAAAGGACCGTGACTTCATAAGGCTGTGTAACTATTAGCAGGAGAAACATGGATTTTTAAGGTGGGTGTATCACTTGAATATTTGATTTTGAAAGATGAAGAGATTTTGCAAAATATCAGAAAATTTGAAATACGGTTTTATGCTTTGGGAAATGACTGTCAGTAACATAACATGTGTGAAAACTGAATATATTAGGCTCAAACGTGCAAAATGGTGGTATGGTCCTTTAAATTATTTAATTATTACTGGAGTTACTGCAGTTAACTGAATTATTATTTGGCTGTAGTTGTGAATATAAATAATAATATAAATAAATGCTGAAGGAACGCTGGAATGTTAGGAAATCTTCTTGTTTGCTGTTTTAGCTCCATACAGCGAGTTTGAGCTTCATGTGGCTACAGAGTCGTAGCTTTCAGGCTGGAAGCAGCAGGAATTTTCCAGCCTTGCTTCATTAAAAATGTCAGATGAGGGTTCTTCCCTTTGCTGCAGTTTGTTTAGTCACAGCCAGATGTGGACCAAAACTGCACCAAGATGGTCTGCTTCCAAACAAACTCAGGAGCAGCCATTTGTGGTCTGAACATGATCTACAGAGCTTCTGAACCAGCTGCAGATCAATCTATTGATCTGTTTACTGATTTATGCAGATTTAAGCGTGTTTTAACTCCACACTGAATTACAGCTGCTGTGAAGTTTTTTATTTGTTTTGTTTTTTTTTGATGCTCCTCAGATATCCCTACCATGAAACACAAAGAACGTTAAACTTTACCAGTTACACTGCAGCTTTGCTGGTCAAATCAAACAGATGCTGTTAAAGGTGGAAACACATTAATCTTAGCGAACATGTGTTCAGACGAACATGTGTCCAGGTTAGCATGTGCTTTTATGTTCTCAGCATGTAGCTCCATTCTCCTGTTCAGCATCTGAAGGCAGCATCATGTGAAGCAACATGTGGTTTTCCACACGTTGTCATGAAGTTAATGCAGTAAATGCAGCACTGGAACAATTTAGTCTCTGATTCAGACCAGAACAAACGATCTGCAGATCTGAAAAAGCCCTCATTTGCATGTTGAGTGTGAGGTTACATGTTTGCAGCAGGTGAGTGAAGCAGTTTTTTTTTTTCAAACCGCTGTAGTCATGTGGAACTTAACTCAAACCAAACATGGATGTTGTATTGTCATTTTGTGTCATTGTGTGTGTATGTATGTTTGTGTACACTATATGTGTATATATATATATATATATATATATACACGTCTGTATACAGTATGTGTGTGTATGTATATTATAGAATCACACCTACAGCATGTGTGTTTGTATGTTGTATATGTATATATGTGTGTGTGTGTGTGTGTGTGTACATGTGTGTCTAGGTATATGTATATGTATGTTATAGAATCACTGTAAACGTTCTTGGGATAGGTAATCCATCATCACCAACAAGACGTGTATTCAGGTTTTTTTTATTTTTTTTTTTTTTTTCAAACCGCTGTAGTCATGTGGAACTTAACTCAAACCAAACATGGACGTTGTATTGTCATTTTGTGTCATTGTGTGTGTGTGTATGTTTGTGTGTACTATATATATATATATGTATATATATATATATATATATATACACATATATATATTTGTGTCTGAATACAGTATGTGTGTGTATGTATATTATAGAATCACACCTACAGCATGTGTGTTTGTATGTTGTATATGTATATATGTGTGTGTGTGTGTGTGTGTGTGTGTACATGTGTCTAGGTATATGTATGTTATAGAATCACTCCTATGTATGTGTGTATATACATACTGTATGTATATGTATATGTATATATGTATATTACCTGTGTGTGTGTATATGTGTGTATTTGTGTGTGTGTACGTGTGTGTATGTACATACTGTGTATGTGTATATATTACCTGTGTGTGTATGTGTATTTGTGTATGTGTACGTGTCTGTGTGTGTGTATGTACATACTGTGTATGTGTATATATTACCTGTGTGTGTATATGTGTGTGTATTTGTGTATGTGTATGTGTGTGTATGTACATGCTGTATATGTGTATACATATATTACCTGTGTGGGTGTATGTGTGTATTTTTGTGTATGTGTACGTGTGTGTATATGCACATGCTGTATATGTGTATATATTAGCTGCATGTGTACATGTGTGTATATGTACATACTGTATGTATACTGTATATATTATATACTGTATATACTGTGTATACTGTATATACTGTATATATTAAATGCGTGTGTGTATTTGTGTATATGTGTGTATATGTGTGTATGTACATGCTGTATATGTGTATTTATTACCAACTTGTGTGTGTGTGTGTGTGTGTGTGTGTGTGTGTGTGTGTATTTGTGTATATGTGTGTGTGTATTTGTATACATATGTGTACACGTGTGTATATATATTACCTGTGTGTGTGTTGCAGGTATGACAGCAGCAGCCTCTCTGGTGTCTCTGGCCTGGGCTCTGGCTTCGTACCAGAAGGCCTTGCGGGACTCGCGGGACGACAAGAAGCCCATTGGCTACCTGGCTGTGATCATCCAGTTCTGCTGGCACTTCTTCACGATCGCGGCGAGGGTCATCACCTTCGCCCTGTTCGCCTCNTCCAGTTCTGCTGGCATTTCTTCACGATCGCGGCGAGGGTCATCACCTTCGCCCTGTTCGCCTCCGTGTTCCAGCTCTACTTCGGCATCTTCATCGTCCTGCACTGGTGTGTCATGACCTTCTGGATCGTCCACTGTGAGACGGACTTCTGCATCAGCAAGTGGGAGGAGATCGTGTTTGACATGGTGGTGGGCATCATCTACATCTTTTCCTGGTTTAATGTGAAGGAGGGACGAACAAGGTGAGCACCGCACGCAGTTCACTTCAGTCACGCGTGAAGAAAAGTTTCTGTGGCTTTAACACCACCAAGTCCTCACTGTCTGCGTTTTAATGGAATTTCAAGATGGCAGAAAGTTTTGGAATTGGGAATCATTTAGGAAAAATTTTATATTTAGACTATTTTTGTAGGACGGCGTATTACGGCCATATATATAAGATTAAAAAAAAAAACAAAAAAAAAACAGGGCATTACTTTGAGTTTTTAAACTACAAATTTGCCAGCTTTAAAAGTCCATATGCTTATGAAAATTTGATGATTTTGCACTAAAAGCACAAGTATTTCTTTGTTGCTAAATCCGATGGAAAAGTATAATTTAACAAGGTCATGTACTCGCAAAAAATACTCTCAAATTTGCAAGTTTTTAAACTTGCAAATTTGTGACTTTAAAAACTAAAACAAAATAAACTTATTTTTAATGATGAATAATCATTTTTTAACATTTTTTAAAATAACTANAACTAAAACAAAATAAACTTATTTTTAATGATGAATAATCATTTTTTAACATTTTTTAAAATAACTAGTGAGTGCCTGTTGAAAACGTGCCTGTTTGGACTGGGCCAGACTTTATGGTGTGCTGCAGCCTGTCATCAGTGCCTGTGTAGCGAAGCATATGCTGCCATTCCCGGAGTGTATCCTGCCGCACGGACTACTTTTTACTGGCACAGCTCAATTTGAGAACCGCTCATCCAAATAACTTCATACGTGATGCTGCACGTCCTTGGGTCCTGATCAATAAACCTGCTGAATATCAGCTTCAGACATGACAGGTTCTAGAGATGTTGGTGCTACAGACAGAGATTTCTGTCTTTATAGTTATATAATTTAATTTTTTTAGTAATGAAAGGGAAAATAATGAGAACGGGAACAGAACCGCCTCACGTTGCGACTATGCCTGCAGTACATGACCTTATTAAATTATACTTTTCCATCAGATATAGCAATAAAGAAATACTTGTTCCTTTAGTGCAAAATCATCAGATTATCATAATTATCATAAATTACTCTCAAATTTGCGAGTTCAAGTTTGCGAGTCCTACTGGCCGTGTTCAGAATGTGCAGGTTCATCCTGGATGAACCTGCAGTAGGACGAAAACTTTCTTTGATTGAACCCGTCTCGTGTCTTGTGTCTCTGTGCAGGTGTCGTCTTTTCATCTATTACCTGGTGATGCTGACAGAGAACGCCGCTCTCAGCGTGCTCTGGTATCTCTACCGCTCACCTCACGCCACCGACGCCTTCGCTGTGCCGGCGCTCTGCGTCATCTTCAGCAGTTTCCTGACCGGTGTGGTCTTCATGCTCATGTACTACGCCTTTTTTCACCCCAACGGCCCACGTTTTGGACGCTCGCCAAGTGGCCAGGGNCTCATGTACTACGCCTTTTTTCACCCCAACGGCCCACGTTTTGGACGCTCGCCAAGTGGCCAGGGTCTTGACCTGGACCCCACAGCTCAGTTCTCTACATTACCATCTGAAGGCGCCACCAACTCTCTGCGCTCCAACAGGGGAGCAAGCGCAACACTGGAGCGCGACATGGGGAAGTTTTCAGAACGAGACGGCTGCATGCCCGTGTTTCAGGTTCGAACCACGGTGCCGTCCACACCGTCATCTCGTGCTCCACGCCTTGACGAGACCGTCATCAAGATTGACCTTTGCAGGAACCGCTATCCAGCCTGGGAGCGCCACGTCCTGGACCGCAGCATACGGAAGGCCATCCTGGCTGTAGACTGCTCCATGACTCCTCCGCGGCTGCAGTACAAAGATGATGCTTTGGTGCAGGAGAGGCTGGAATATGAGACCACGTTATAGTCTGACCTGCTGCAGCTGCAGCCTGAAACAGGCTGAGATGGTGCAGATGTGATGTTATCTCACTGTCAGGAAAACAGCAGCAGGGACTGTGGCAATAAGAATTTGTTACGACAACAATCTCAGTTTCTGATCTCTCATTTCCTCTTATCCTTCTGCCTTTTCTATTATGTTACATCAGAGCCCATCCAGGAACCACTGGGCCCTGTTGCGAGTGATCAGAGCACAGGCTGACTTGATGGATGTTCTGGTTTCTCTAATGACCTCTGACCTAAGGGCGAGGTTGAGTTGCAGTAAGAACTAAATGCTTCAGCACCAGGTTTAGCTTGTGTTGAAGCTTCCTGTGACTGGAAAAGTTTGGACTGAAACAGGCATAAGCGGGGATTGTTGGGTTTTACTCATATGGACGTATTTCATTTTACTCTAATCACACAATAATTCTGTGGCTCAGTAGCTATAAATACACAGAAATGATCCTATTCAAGAGAGAATTAGGAGAAGAACTTTACTCCTGAAGCACGATGTGATTTCTGAGTAAACCTCCAGCATCGGTAGAAACTTGAATCCGTCATATCTGTTTTCCCGGTTGGCTGATGTTTGGAATAGCAGATCAGCATTATTATAGCCGCCATTATCTACATTCACACCTGTCACCATCATCACCTTCTCTTCGTGCCAAAAAAGGATCCGGCATAACCTTCCTCTACTTACAGGGATGTGGAACTCTTTGTTGATGGATATTTGGACAAACTCTCTTCTGGCCTGATATTCCTTTTGGATAACTGTGGCCAAAACTAGCAGAGTTAAAGTTAGAGGTCAAAGAGAAAGCAAACTACGTTAAGAAAATGATCAAAGTAGCAACTACACGATAGAATGAAACAGGGATGGAGTCCGGATAGACAAAAGCTCACAGTTTATCTTCTCCAAAAAGATGCCAAGAAAAAAAAAATCTTCCTGGCAGCTCAACTCAGCTCTTAGAGCCGCATCCAGCAGCTGTTCCATCATTCTCCTCTCTGCTTGTCTTTGGAAGCGAGCGCATATAGAGAGCAGGCGAACCCTTGGAGAAACAGGAAGGGTTAGAGCTCGTACCTCCAAGGCTGAACAAGCCCAGACACATTCTACAAGTCTAATAAGACACACACTTTCTCTTTTCACCCTAAGATGGAGAGAACATGGAAAATGACGAGGGCTGGCAGGGATGCGAATCTAAGACCAACGCTGCTGCCCTCCAGAGAAGAAGAGAGGAAACAACCAGACCACGAATAACAGGACTTAACTGCTGTATTTGTCCTAAAAAAACAAAATCAAGCACCTATTGATAGTTGATCATTGTATAAACATACCTGTTTTTTTTTCCATTGAGTATGACATTTGAAGAAATTGACAAAAAAAAAAAAAAA
>VXCM01009868.1:13865-26001 GCA_014773175.1 Lucifuga dentata | reverse complement strand
TCTTTGAGATTAATCAACACATTCTAACTCCAACCATTAAACTAATGTCTGTTTGGCTCAGGAATCCAGTTTGTGTAGCACAAACACTGCTTAAGTGGCATTTGATGTAGTGTAGGTGAGCATCCACCAGGGGGCGCACTCACAGACAGGCTCACTGAGTGNATTTGATGTAGTGTAGGTGAGCATCCACCAGGGGGCGCACTCACAGACAGGCTCACTGAGTGGAGACAGACACAGAGAGCAGAGCGAGAACCTATGAATCGATGAACCGATGAGCCGAAGAACCAATGAATCTTATGAGAGTCGTGTGAGCTGAATGAATCACATGAACCAAATGAACCGAATGAATCGAATGATCCGTGAGACTCGTGACAGCTGCTGAACTGAAAGAGCTGAGAGAAATCTCCGATTCACCATTTTGAGTGGGGGAAGAATGAAAGATAACAGAGCTTGCTGGAAGGGATTAAGGCATGCTAGTTTATCGTTATGATGACATTTCTGCTCAGTTTGTCTCTCAGCATATTGAAAGTAAAAGGAAGCGACTCCACAGCGCATTATAATGATTCCATGTCTGTGTTTGGAATTGTTACAGCATATTCAAGTGGCAGTGTGTGAAATGTTTAGGGTAATAAACGTGCTAAGTGCTGAGCTAATAGCCTAGCCTGTTGTTGTTGTTGTTATGTGTGTGTGTGTGTGTGTGTCGCCATGTCTACAAGGAGCACTGATTTACTGGGAAGCCAATTTATACATATACGATCAGTGTTTTTGGACATTCTTTATAAGTTAAAACATCAAACACCACATGCAGACACACTATTACACAAACATGCTTAACAACACAAGAATAATTTTCAAAAGGAAAAAATAATTACAATAGCAAACTATATATACATTATTTACACATATTTACACGTGTGTGTTTTCACTTGAGGTTGGTGTTATGGAAATTTAAGAATTTCCTATGGTGAGACAATGAGGAGACTGAGTTTGGTCTTTATGGAGTTTTATTCCTGGTTGTCAGAAGCTAAGAGCATCTCTGCAGAGAGGAGCTTGTTCCACAGCTGACGCCAGTCAGAAGGAAGAGCTACCAAAATGAATATTCAAGGAGTAATTTATACATGCAGTATCAGCAGGTGTTTCTTTGCTGCTACATCAAAAAGGTGATAAGAGCAAAACTTTAAGATGGGAGGTTTTCTCTGGCTGTCTGTCTGAGTTAATGAGCATATAGCTGTAGCGAAACTGTAGGCTATTGTGAAGAGACCTTGAAGTTCAAAAGTTCAGTGTGTGAGNATATAGCTGTAGCGAAACTGTAGGCTATTGTGAAGAGACCTTGAAGTTCAAAAGTTCAGTGTGTGAGTTCAAATGACTACATAATAAATAAATGAGTTCAGAATAAGTGTATAAGTATATAAATATATAGGTATAAAGTGAAATAAGTACAAAATTGTCATAACAGTTCTTTTTCTTCTTTTCCTTTCGGCTTTCCCTTCAGGGGTCACCACAGCGAATCATCTGCCTCCATCTAACCCTATCCTCTGCCTCCTCTTCTCTCACACCAACTAACTTCATGTCCTCTTTCACTACATCCATAAATCTCCTCTTTGGTCTTCCTCTAGGCCTCCTGCCTGGCAGTTCCAACCTCAGCATCCTTCTACCGATATGTTCACTATCCCTCCTCTGTACATGTCCAAACCATCTCAGTCTGGCCTCTCTGACTTTATCTCCAAAACATCTAACATGCGCTGTCCCTCTGATGTACTCGTTCCTGATCCTATCCATCCTCGTCACTCCCAAAGAGAACCTCAGCATTTTAGTCTCTGCTACCTCTAGCTCTGCCTCCTGTCTTTTCCTCAGTGCCACTGTCTCTAAGCCATACAACATCGCTGGTCTCACCACCGTTTTGTACACCTTTCCTTTCATTCTTGCCGAGACTCTTTTGTCACACATCACACCTGACACTTTTCTCCACCCATTCCAACCTGCTTGCACACGTTTCTTCACCTCTTTTCCACACTCTCCATTGCTCTGGACTGTGGACCCTAAGTACTTAAAATTGTCATAACATAACATTGTCATAAAATTGTCATAACAGTTGGCATTTAGAAATACTAGCTGTCTTACTTTTGTAGGATTAAGCCTGCTTCTCCTATCTGAAATTATTTGTCCAGTTTTGGAGAATATTCTCTCAGATGGAACTGATGTTCCCACAATGCNATCTGAAATTATTTGTCCAGTTTTGGAGAATATTCTCTCAGATGGAACTGATGTTCCCACAATGCAATGTCTTGTTCTCATGGCAGCTGTAAGCCCCTCATACACCATCTGTCTGGTCTTCCACCAGGTGAGTGGATCCTCAGACCTCATCTCTGCAGCTACATCTTGTGGTTTCTTGTGCTGACCGCTTCAGCTGCCCTCTCATCAAAGTACGTCCAGAATGTGGCTTGTTCAGATGAAGGGGCTGAAGAGCCAGTACTCTCAGGAGGAAAATCCACTTGTCTGGCAGACCTTCCCCTTGCAGCAGCAGCAGCAGCTATACCTTTAGAGGCCTCATTGTCTGCTCCTGCTTCAAAAAAGCCCCGCTGTTTGAACCTGGGGTCAAACAGGGTTACCTCAGCCAACAGGCCAAAGTGTTCCACTCTATGAAATCTGTTCTTCATGTCAGCAGACAATGACCGCAGCATGTCCATAACTGAGCCATGATCTGACAGATGGTCTGTAGAAGCTGGATGATCATCTGCAGTCTCTTTGCCATAGCTTAACCCTAACCTGAGATTGACCCTCCTCTCTTCTCTACAGTTAGAGTGGAGACTGATGTATGTGTATTGGCTGTCAATAAAGATTTCTCCTTAAGCCTGACAGTTACCCATGCATTTATTTTTGTGGTACTCCAAACAAAACAAGACAAAACTTTATTGCTAAGTTTGTATTATTATTATTANATTTTTGTGGTACTCCAAACAAAACAAGACAAAACTTTATTGCTAAGTTTGTATTATTATTATTATTTTCTTCTCTTTTTTTGTCTCTTTTCTTCTTTTTTCTTTTTGCAAAGTAAATATGAGCAAGTAAATGTAGTTTGAAATAAAGTAGACAACTGCAATTATTGGCACCCTCTGCAGGACCTAACTGTTAACAGCAGGCGACAACAGCTGACAAAGTATAGAGGTGTGGGTATATTCCATATAGGTGGGTATATTTATATAGGTAAATCGGACTGAACCGATTCTTTTAAGTGAATTGAATTTTCCATATCTATTTCAGAGTCTGCAGTCTAGGTGATAGTTTGGTATCTTTCAACCCAAACAAAACTTTTTGAACAAATTCAAAAGTGTTGGCAGTCCTTTGGGATAACTAAGATTCAGTGTATAGATAAGACCAAACTTTACCAGAAATGCATCAACAAATCTGGGAAGGGTGACCACAACTTCATTTTCAAGGACAAAAAAGACCTTTTCAGATTCATAGTGAATTTGACCAGTGGCATTGTTGCTGGTTACTGTAACGAGGGCCGCTGGTGCATCCACAAGCTCTGCCTCATCACCATCCTGAAACACATAAAAATAAAGTACTCTCACAAACCAAAACTTAAACAAATACAAAATGACAAACAGGAAGTTTAAAGTCTGAAAGGCATGGTAACACTTTATAACTAACCTCACATGTTCTCAAAAATCCAGAGAAATCCTCTTGCAGAAACACAGGTAGTTCATGGAGAACAGTGGTACATCTTGTGTCTATGTCATGTAATTCATAAGGCAAAAAGAAAAAAAAAAAAGAATTGCTGTTATAATTGCAGTTTATTGCATTCACATTAAATTAAGTGCATAAAATAAACACCAGTTATGCTTGTCTAAATTGAAAGTATTACATGAACTGTCTCAAGCACAAAACAATCCACAGATAATCTTTGCTTTCGCTTCACAGCATTCTGATTTAGGATTACTCCAATTTCTCTTTATTAGCAGTCCCAGATTGCACTTCAGTCTAAAAAAAGATTGTGTGACCGAGCCAAAATAAGTGGTTCAATAGTTCTTGTGGCAGACCACGGTAATGACAACACCACCTTGGGACTTTCACCCAAAGAATCAGAATCTAGAATTTGATGACCACAAGCGCACAGGTAAGTACCATGGAAGATACAGAGATGTGAGTTTAACAAATTCTTTATTTACAGAGATTCAAAATAAAAAAAATAAAAAATCAAAGAAACCATATTCAGCTATCCTAAAAAAAATAAAAAAAATAAAAAAAATAGCAGATATCTAATTGGGGGGGGGGGGGGGGNGGGGGGGGGAAGAAAAACACATTTACAAATATTGCCTGAGCAGAATAACCAGAGTACACACAACCAAATTGGAGGCCTGAAGATGAGGGGAGGAAACCCAGGATGATGGGCTCCATATACAGGAAATCACTGCAACACTTTTAAAAAAACATTAAACATCTTCACACCACAGATAAAAAGAGCATGCAAACATCTGGGGAACCACCCTAATAAAATCCCCCTCAATCAGGTCAGTGTGATACCGGTTATCAAGCAGATTGCAGTCAACCACAATATCAACATGCTAAAAAGCACCAAATCAGTCCATAAAACTATATAGAGTGTACAATAAACAAAAGAAAAGAAAGAGACAAACCAGCAGTAGCAGACTCCTAAAACAGGGGAAATTCATAAATACATTAATCTTCATACTCATCTTAATTAAAAGGTAAACTTCACCCTGTTCTTTGACTGCAAGGCTCACCCCCTTTACGCAGACCCAGCATTATGGGTGGCATCAGTGGGCAATGCCCGCCCATTTGAATGTCTTGCCCACCCAGATGAAATCGGCAGCAAAAAAAAACAAAAACAAAAAAAACAAACTAGAATTGCAAGCAATTATACCGGGGTCCAAGCATAATATGCAATTCAGACCCCTATGCAAGTCGGAACCCAAGAACCATGAATGTAGCAAGTTCTGAAGAAAAACACATTTGCCTTTAACAGCAATTGCTTGTTTCTACGTAAAAAAAAATCCAGAGACTAGTTTGCAAAAAGTAGGTTTAGCATTTTTTGAGAAAATGTGAAAAACTATCCAGGCAGAAATGGGCATGGCTTATGTCATTGGATGCAGCTCAATTCACTGAACGCCTTGGTATAAAACATTTGAATGTGCGATTATGGTTTACAAGTTATTGTTGTGCTATAGTTTACCTTTATTATAGCACCCCCTTATGTTCAATATGTGCAACTTTTGGTGGGTCAATACAAGGTCATTGTCCCTATTTACCCTGTAAATTTCAGCTTTCCAGCTTGTACGGTTTAGGCTGTAGAGCCAATTTTTTGTTATAGCNTTACCCTGTAAATTTCAGCTTTCCAGCTTGTACGGTTTAGGCTGTAGAGCCAATTTTTTGTTATAGCACCCCCTATAGGGGGATTTACACCAAAATTGGTACAGTCATTCGGGGATGACTTGTGAATGAGACTCTGAAGTTTGGTGTCATTTGAAGCATGTATCAGGAAGTTATAGCAGTTTTTGTAAAATCACAGCTAACAACAAAAATGCAAATCCATACTGCGAAAATACAAAGTCAAAATTCAAAAGTATTTTTAATAATTATTGAAGTACTCAGTCTAAAGATTCTTCTGACAACAATTACTTGTTTCTACATAAAAAATCCAGAGACTAGTTTGCAAAAGTAGGTTTAGCATTTTTCGCAAAATTGCGAAAAATCTATCATGGCGCAAATGGGCATGGCTTATGCCCTCGGATGCAGCTCAATTCACTGAACATGTCAGTATAAAGCATTTGAATGTGTGAATCACGGATCTCGAGTTATTAGCCAAAACGTGTTGTGCTATATTATGACATTTAGCTTGATTATAGCACCCCCTTATGTTCAATATGCATGATTTTTGGTGGGTCAACACAGGGACACTTTCCCTATCTACTCTGTGAATTTTAGCTTTCCAGCTTGTACGGTTTAGACTGTAGAGCCAATTATTTTTATAGCGTCCCCTACAGGTGGATTTACATCAAAATTGGTACAGTCATTCGGGGATGACTTGTGAATGAGATTCTGAAGTTTGGTGTCATTTGAAGCATGTATCAGGAAGTTATAGCAGTTTTTGTAAAATCACAGCTAACAACAAAAATGCAAATCCATACTGCGAAAATACAAAGTCAAAATTCAAAAGTATTTTTAATAATTATTGAAGTACTCAGTCTAAAGATTCTTCTGACAACAATTACTTGTTTCTACATAAAAAAAAATCCAGAGACTAGTTTGCAAAAGTAGGTTTGGCATTTTTCGCAAAATTGCAAAAAATGTATCATGGTGCAAATGGGCGTGGCTTATGCCTTCGGATGCAGCTCAATTCATCAAACACGGTGATGTAAAGCACTTGAACGTACACCTCACAGTTCAAAAGTTATTAGCCAAAACACATTTGGCTTTATTATAGTGCCCCCTAAAGGTATATCCCTATGAATTTTTGCCTATAAATAGATCTCCCCCTAATGTACCTATCCTGCAAATTTCACTTTTGCACGTAGGACAGTTTGGGCTGCCAACCACTTTAAGTGGTATTTTATAAAGCATTTGAGCTCATAGTTCACAAGTTAATAGGCAAACTGCATTGTGCTAAATTATAATATTTATGTTTATTTTAGCACCCCCTTATGTTCAATATGCACAGTTTTTGGTGGGTCAACACAGGATCCCTTCCCCTATCCCTTCCCCAGCAAATTTCAGCTTTCCAGCTCGAATGGTTTAGGCTGGAGAGCCAATTTTTTTGTTATAGCACCTCCTATAGGTGGATTTACACCAAATTTGGTACAGTCATTTGGGGATGGATTGTGAATGAGATTCCCAAGTTTGGTGTCATTTGAAGCATCTATCAGAAAGATATAGCAGTTTTCATAAAATGACATTTAACAGCACAAAATTGTAATCTATATTGCGAATGATACAAAGTCGAAAATCAAAACTGCACTTTATGATTCTTTAAGAAGACAGTCAAAGAAAGCTTTTGACACCAATTACGTGTTTCTATTTAAAAAATTCAGAGACTAGTTTGCAAAAGTAGGTTTAGCATTTTTCGCAAAATTGCAAAAAATCTATCATGGTGCAAATGGGCGTGGCTTATGTCATTGGATGCAGCTCAATTCACCAAACGTGTCAGTATAAAGCATGTGTGACTCACGGATCTCGAGTTATTAGCCAAAATGTATTGTGCTATATTATGAGATTTTGCTTGATTATAGCACCCCTTTATGTTCAATATGCATGATTTTTGGTGGGTCAACACAGAGATACCTCACCTATCTACTCTGTGAATTTTAGCTTTGTAGCTCAAACGATTTAGACTGTAGAGCCAATTTTTTGTTATAGTGCCCCCTACAGGTGGATTTACACCAAATTTGGTACAGTCATTCAGGATTGACTTGTGAAGGAGATACTGAAGTTTGGTGCCATTTGAAGCATCTATCGGGAAGATGTAGCAGTTGTTGTAAAATCACAGCTAACAACAAAAATGCAAATCCATACTGCGAATAAACAAAGTCAAAATTCGAAAATGTACTTGATGATTATTGAAGTACTCAGTCTAAAGATTTTTCTGACACCAATTACTTGTTTCTATGTAAAAAATCCAGAGAGTAGTTCACAAAAGTAGGTTTAGCATTTTTTCATGAAATTGCAAAAAATCTATCCTGGCGCAAATGGGCGTGACTTATGCCATCGGATGCAGCTCTATTCACTGAACTTGATAATGTAAAGCACTTGAATGTGTGTCTCATGGTTCAAAACTTATTAGCCAAAATGCATTGGGCTTTACTGTAGTGCCCCCTAGTGGTTTGTCCCTATGAATTTTTGCATATGAATAGATCTCCCCCTTATGTACATACCTTGCAAATTTCCTTTCTGCATGTTGCATCATTTGGGCTGTGGACCCACTTTTACAGGTTTTTTCGGAGAAAAAAAAATAATAATAAAAATAATAAAAATAGTAATAAACCGTACAAAAACAATAGGGATCCATGCACTTCGTGCTTGGACCCCTAATAAAAATAATAATAAAATGTACAAAAACAATAGGGATCCATGCATTTTGTGCTTGGACCCCTAAAACTAATAATAATAAACCGTACAAAAAGAATAAGGTTCCAGCACTTTGTGCTCGGACCCCTAATAAACTGTACAAAAATAATAGGGTTCCAGCACTTCATACTTGGACCCCTAATAATAAACAGTACAAAAACAAAAGGGATCCATGCACTTCGTGCTTGGACCCCTAAAAAATAATAATAAACTGAACAAAAACAATAGGGATCCATGCACTTCATGCTTGGACCCCTAATAATAAACAGTACAAAAACAAAAGGGATCCATGCACTTTGTGCTTGGACCCCTAAAAAAAACGAATCTATCCACTATCCTATTATAATTTAAGACAACTTCTCTGCTATCAAACAAGACAACAGAGAACATAGCAGCACAACTCAAATGCGTCCTCACTGTAAAATTGTAATAAATACATGACTGCTGTCACTCACTGTCCAGGTGCTGCTGTCAGCGCTCAGCAGGCATGACCGGGACTTCATTAGATATTATCTGACTCACCTGTTTAAGGTATTTATGTTCTGTGTGTTGGAGTATCTGGTTGATGTCCTATAATTTAAAACAACTATCAAATAAGACAATAACGGTTATCATAGCAGCACAACATAGATGCGTCCTCACTACAAAAGTACAGTGTCGTTATTTGATGACAACAATGAAATGGAGGGATCACATTGGCAGGTGGCTCGGAATGAGGATCGCTGACCACTGACAATAAGATCAGCTATCGGGATGGATGGACAGATGGATAATAAATTTAATCATGGCAATATAAGGTGATAAGCCCAGAGGACCACTAGCCACACTTTGTATTGGCATAACCGTTTTGTATATATATTGCAATTTGATTTTGCAACAGACAGATAACATAGTGCATAAGTGAGTGTGTGAACTTCACCGGCCCTACGGTGGTGTTCTTTGTTGATTTTGTTTTACATGTAATCTCAGTTTGGGCTTTAATCTGCTTTAATTGTTGTGCTTTATAATAAGCGTACGTTTGTATAATTTATACACGAGTTTGTAGTCTATAATGTTGTAAATTGTCTTGGGTGCGGGTAATACACTGTGCGTGTCATAGCCTATTTGGGGAATTACAAGTAATTAAAATTAATTTAATCTAAGCAAACAGGCTACAAAACGTGTAAAATTTACACCTGTCGTGACGTGAATTTATGACTGCTCCTCAATAAAGTTTGGCAACTCGAGAAATCAAGATGGATTCACATCATCCAGTAATGATGATTTGGTGCTGATGCTTTTGGCAGAAAAAAAGAGAAAATGCTTGTGAACAGGTATGGAGGTGCGTCTCAGGTCATATTAATATCTGAGCCATTTGGCTGTAGGTACACAGGCTGTGCATCAAGGTGCACTTGCTGGGCGGACGCACGGACTGTGAGCAGATAAACAGGTGAAATACATTCCTGCCAAGATTTGCATTCCCAAGATGAAGGAATGAAATCGCTTTAACAGCTCACATTTGGGGCTGTTTGGATGTGACAGGGTGAGTTTGGTGCATGTGAGCCTCCTCAGGGCTNACATTTGGGGCTGTTTGGATGTGACAGGGTGAGTTTGGTGCATGTGAGCCTCCTCAGGGCTGAGAAATGAGGGGATGTATTTGTTGGCACAAATAACGACAAATTAAGAGTGGACTAATCGATGCTGCCCATATACCTCCTATATTGCCCCTAAGAAGTGCCATAATCGCTTTGATAAAAGTTTTTCAAAGGAATAAATATTGTCTTAGATCCATTGTCTGGGAATGGGGATGCAATTTTTGGTAAGGACGCAGTTTGAGGCACAACAAAGATGTGCACCGAGTTCAACATAAAATGTTACGTTAGGTACGCGAAATCGACCTCGGACTGAATAAAATAAATGCCGAGTTTTCGTNCCCCCCCCCCCGCCAGCAATCCAATCTGACCACGATGCCGGCCCATAAACATCAAATGCCCTGCCAATTAATTTGCTCTGCTACCGGGACTGCCTTCATGTCTGCTGTCCATGGGTCACTTCCTGGGTGTGCGCAGTTACGGGAGGTAATTCCCACCCGAGTTAACACCTGAGGACTGTACCACGAAGCACGTTCATCAGATCCAGGGTTTCTTTGTCTTAGCTGCTCGACAAAGCCTAAAACTCCAGTCAGAGATAATGGGTACCATGACGGTGGTTATCAACTGTCTTTGTCAACCCAGGCTTTCCTCATCAGACTCTGGTTCATTTTGTGCGGTACGCCCCCTTTATGTGAACGCGCACAATCAGAGCTGTTTATTTCAGTCAGGAGGAGCAAAGTTATCATGCAGTGTTATGATGTTTTCAAACACATCATAACTGCTAAAAGCAAAGCCGTTGCTTCAAATAAGGCTAGGGAGGAATGCTGCAGAAAGTTGCTGATAGTTTATGCGTAAGTTTTATGTAATTTACCACTCAATGCATCTCAATGCCACCGTTTATTCCTAATGTGATGCTGCACATTCTACAGCTCTGACACTTTAAACTTGATGCAGCAGATTTAAATATTATACTAAGAACTGCATTTAGGTCTGACACTGTCCAGATAGGATACATAACAATCACTAGTTTTTGACCAAATCAAAGTGAAATTAATTTTATTAGTTTGTCGACTAATCAAATTTTTAATCGGTGTTCTATCGGCGTTCTATTAGCTGTATACTGTATACTATTAATGCATTGATAAACTGATTCATGATATAGTATATTAATGTAAACGTCATACTGATTCATAATATAGTGAACTATNGATAAACTGATTCATGATATAGTATATTAATGTAAACGTCATACTGATTCATAATATAGTGAACTATTAATGTATGTTACCTGCAACTTTATAGAAGGCTTCTTTTATAGCAAGTATGGGCAAATGGCCGGGTACGTACCGGTGATATGTTTGTGGTGTGTGTGTGTGTGTGTACATATATATATACACACTGAGCAAACTTGTCGAGCCTTATGTTAGGAATGCTACCGAACGGAGCCGTTAAAGTAGTGCAAATTGTATGCATCACCTTGCATTTATACATACATATATGTATAAAATTAATTTCACTTTGATTTGGTCAAAAACTATTGATTGTTATGCATACAGTTTGTGCTACTTTAAGTCACGGCTCCTTTCGGTAGCACTCCTAACGCACGGCTCGACAAGTTTGCAAAGGNTACTTTAAGTCACGGCTCCTTTCGGTAGCACTCCTAACGCACGGCTCGACAAGTTTGCAAAGGGTGACGCATTTTAGTTGATTTTAAGCCGAAACTCTGAACAAAACCTGGTCCGACCAGGTTATGTCTGCAGCATGAGTTGCCATGGTGATCCAACCAGGTTAAAAGAGAGCCACCTTTGTGATACTGAAAACCCTGGTTTTAGGCTCAACATACCTTGCTAACCCACTAATCTCGCTTCGTGGTACAGCCCTCTGGTCTACTGGTAAAATATGAAAAGCAAAATAACACAAAACAACTTAAACTCATGACTGAGATAGACTTAATATGTTGGAGCCAGCTACCGTACCTTACAAGCAAAACTGAGGGCTTCTATGCACACTCCACCACTGACATCAGTTTGATAAATTATGAGCGAGCACGTGCAAATTTTGAGCAGAAAAAATATTTTTGTGCTAACAAAAAAATCTATTTGAGCAAGTGTGAAAATCAATGCGAGTAAAAAGTAAAAGCAAGGACAGATTAGATTTTTGTTTGCTCAGGGTGTTGCACCTGCTCGCTCAAATCTCTGCTCGCTCAGGTTTGCCTGCATGCTCGCTCAACTTGACACAACGTTACTTTTGTGCCATAATTGTCAACCAATCAGAGACCTGAAGTAGCTAAAATTTCTGATTGGTCGGTTTCCTGTCCAATCAACACACTTCCTCATAGAAGGCAATTGAGTACAGTACAGGAAAACGAGGGAATAAAACGAGGGGAAAGCTAAAGCTGCGGGATAAAGTACAAGATGTCTAATCCTGAAACGCCACAGCCTCAGGTGAGTTATTAATTTTTAGTATTTCTACATCAAGTT
>VXCM01009867.1:0-19991 GCA_014773175.1 Lucifuga dentata | reverse complement strand
GAGGCAGATGATTCGCTGTGGTGACCCCTGAAGGGAAAGCCGAAAGGAAAAGAAAGAAGATTTTATTTCGACCATGTATTCAAAATAAATGAATACCTAAATATATACAGAAATAAATGAACAAATAAATGTGAAAATAAAACTGCTCATTATTCTTTTATATATTTTTTAATTTGTCTTTATATTTCCACATTTATTCTTTTTATTCCTCTTTATATATTCACATGTATTTATTATTTATTTTTAATTTTGACACAATGAGGTATTCCATATGTGTATGTGTGTGTGTGTGCATGTACTAACCAGTCTTTTCTTCTTCTCTGAACAGTGAAAAGTACAAACACCAGACCATGCAACGATTAAGAAGTGAAGGAACGACAGCATAAATCATCATCATCATCATCCTCATTTTATCCTAATTTCCCGCACGGAGGAATGCTGGGTTGAGAGTTGCTGAATTTGTTCTCATTAACAAACATCATATTATATTTTTACCTTCTCTGCATCTCATGGCCTGTAATTCCAGCAGAGGAAGACTTTGCTTATTTCTGATTAAAGTTCGGGCTGATTGTAGATATGAAAGTCAGACTGCTGACAAAATATTTGTGTGTAAATGCTTCATCGTATTTTATAATAAAGATGTGAACCTAAACAAATGATCACATGTACGTTACTGTCGTCTTCACATCTATAAACACCAAAATAGCACTGTTTCATTGGTTAATTAAGCACATTGTGTGAAAATTAAAATAAAAAAAATAAAAATAAAAAAATTTGACCCCGACGTGATTTGAACACGCAACCTTCTGATCTGGAGTCAGACGCGCTACCGTTGAGCCACGAGGTCCCTGTTTACAGCTTGGGAATTCCATGTCTTATAACGGCATTCATTCCTACTAAATCCCACAAGTCTTAAATGTTTTTTAATCTTTTGCGCACAAGTTAATATGTTGTAGAATCAAGCTATTAGAGTACATATATATTTACTGTATATTTATTTGAAAAATACACACATAAAGCCTTGTTTAGACGTACAGCGGGGTCTCGTTTGAGATGAAATGCGCCTCGTCTGGAAAACAGACGAGCAGGAGGCGGCAGCAGCAGGGGGAGGAGCTAAAAGTCACCTGTGAAATCGGACACTACCTGGTGTTCACGGAGCACGTGCGGACGGTGCGGACGATGGTGAAGATACCGCGTATGAGAAGGGATAGCTTTTGGGATTCATGAAAATTTAGATAAGATCTAAATTTTGACAACACAGGACACAGAACACTTAAAATATTAATGTAATAATAATAATAATAATTTAATAAAATAAATGTATAAAGCATTGTTGCATAGGAAGTCTAAGATATTGTAATAGTAATCCATCCAACTTAGTCAACAATTATTGTATGTTCTGTGTGATAGGCCTACTGTAGGCCTTAGGTATTCATTTGTCATGTTTACATACGTATTATTCATGACAGCCTCTAAATCCACGTAGAACATTCGTGTCATGTTCAATTTGACCAATAGCCAAATGTTCTCACCTCTACATAGGCTACAAATAATTGGTTTTCATTCACTGACATTCTAGATGTAACTATACTCAGTTCTTTGCAAAATGTTATTCTAATAACAATACAATCTCTCTCTTGTTACCAAAGGAATTTGTGTCTCATCACTCTATTTAAAAGTATTTAAGGTTCTGTTATTGTATCTGGCATTTTGGAAATAAATACTTTCTGCCTCTCTGGCTGGAAAAAGTTGCCATCACCATGTATTCTGTTAACAGAATAAACCTTCAAAATCAGACAAATCAGAATCTGTCCAATTCTTATTTTATTCTTTCATCATAAATTATACAAAACACTGTAAGAGATACAATAGCAAGAAAACAACAAATAGAATCTCTCCAATACAAAACAAAAAAAAAAAAAAAAAACAAGAAAAGTTTCTATAAAATGTCATACTGCTGTGCCAATGTCTAAACCAATCAGCAATTAGATCAGGTGAGAGCCAGGCGTTTCCCATCATGCCCTGAGGCCGTGCAGTCGGTGGAGAGCAACNGATCAGGTGAGAGCCAGGCGTTTCCCATCATGCCCTGAGGCCGTGCAGTCGGTGGAGAGCAACTGCGCGCCTGGCTCCAAAGTCTGCAGCCGCCTTGATCTCAGAGGTTATCGATGCTACGTTTGACTGACGTCAGAACAAGTCAAACAGAAATCTAACCGGCATGCATTGTGCACCGATCGCCAGTGATCGATTCTGTGCAGGCCTGGCTCATCTCGAACGAGCCTAAGTTTATTGCGTTTCAGTCACGTTAACGACGCAAAGGCAACACATATGGAGCATCTGAAACCTCAGGTGGCGTCATTAATCATTAACATGCCGTAAATGATAATAAAAAAGTGCAAATAAACGTCCTGTAGCTTCTCGGTGGCTGTTATGTTCGATTTCGATCACTTGTTGAAGATAAAAGAAGCGATGGAATCAGATGAGTATCAATTTTATTCCATTCACTGGGATGCCGGACCACATACAATGTAACACGTCATCACGTAGATCATCTGACATACGTAGATCATGTGACATACTGGCTATGCCAATACAGAATATTACCTCCCCCTTTTTCTTAACATATTCAACATCCAAATGCTTAAAGGACCATACCACCCATTTTGCATGTTTGAGCATAATATATTCAATTTTCATACGTTACGTAACTGACAATCATTTCCCAAAGGATAAAACCATATTTCAGCTTTCCTGATTTATTTTGCAAAATCTCTTAATCTTTCAAAATCAAATATTCAAGTGATACACCCACCTTAAAAATCCATGTTTCTCCTGCTAATAGTTACGCAGCCTTATGAAGTCACGGTCCTTTAAATTTTTCCATAAATGCAGGTCTTCTTTTGGGACTATATTCCCCGGTGGAGGCATACATTCACTCCACGCTTTTTATTGAGCTTAAACACTAAAATTACATAACTTCTAAAAAAACCTGAATACACGTCTTGTTGGTGATGATGGATTACCTATCCCAAGAACGTTTCAAGTATCAACAAGTTGATTTTAATAGCGTACCAGAATGAACTGAAACCAATGGAGGTCTGGAAGGTAGGAAAAACATTTTTAATTCACTCTTCCAATAGTATGATTGTCAGTAACGTAACATGTATGACAACTGAATATATTAGGCTCAAACATGCAAAAAGAGTGGTATGGTCCTTTATTATTCTTTTAACTCTTATAATGAGAACACTGTAACTGTCCATCTTTTGGTTAATACCTGTCTGTAGCACATATATTTGAAAGCATGGATTATATACAAGTAATAAAAGAAATAGGGATAGGTAGCTCATATCATCCAGGTAACAAAATGTACATCTCACCCCAATACCAAAAATAAAAAAAACATTTCATTTAAGTATCATACAAAATATTCTAAGTGCTATAAGGCATTTAATTTCATAAATTTAATCTAAAACCTAGCACAGTGCTGTATAATGAAGAATATGTATTACAAATTAATGTGCATGTAAACAATATTTAACAGCTTAACCTCTATAAGGATATAGTTTAATAAATAATTTAAGTAGTGTAATATCAAAACTGGCTGACAGTGAGAACATAATTTAAACATCAGGGTCATAAATCTTTTACAGTATATAGATTCATTCCTTTAGGGCAGCAATCTGCCTACACCCTTTACAACTCATAAGTCATGAATGTTCCTTGGCTTAATGATTCTTCCTGACTTGGTACGAACACACGGCTGTTGATCTTTTACTTCTCCTGGAGGGTCTTGGAAGTCGTGTGGCCGGTCATGGGGNAGGGGGTGTTAGGAGGATCTTCAGCTGAAACTGGTTGTTGGATGTCAGCTGGAATCTGCTGCTGGATGTTTCAACATTCTGCTTTGCATCTCGGAGGTGTCGGCGATTTTGCTTGTATATTTGGTCTGAATGTTGTAGCTTCTCTCGGTGTGTGCTGGTTCGGTGACAGTCGCTGGTTCCAAAACCATCAGCTTGGTGAAATCAGACCGGAGAGCCTGCTGCCAGCATTTGAAAAGGGTCTGGTTGATCTGTTGTAGTAGTGCTGTTGCTGCTGTTGACATCTCTCGCCTTGCATGCACTAACTTCTGGGAGGTGACTTGTGGTCTTAGCTGTGCAGGTGTTGTGGGTAGGATGGAGCATAATCTTTGGTTCATCAAGGTTTGCACTGGTGATTTCAAGCCATCTACAGGAGTCCTGCAATATTATTCAAGCAAACTGAGGTAAGGGTTTTTTTCTATTTTCTTTTGCTTTTTGCAGGATGTGTTTGGCTGTTTGCACTGTTTTCTCAGCTAAACCATTGCTGTAATATGTGTAAAACCCCAAGTGTCTGCAAAGCTTTTAAAGTTCCTGGAACTGAAACATGAGCTGTTGTCACTCACCACTTTGTCTGGAATTCCATGGCGTGAGAATGCTGCTTTTAGTTTTCTGATGATGGTTGTAATGCAGTTGTTCAGGTGTTCTATTTCAGAATATCTGCTGAGGTAATCAACAACAATCACGTAAATAAGTCTGTTGCAACGACCTGCCACGTTCTTTCTGGAACTATGTGAGACAGCATGGGCTCTCTGATGTTGGAGCTTTGCTGTCTGACATATCTCACATCTGCTGATGATATCTTCTATTTGTTTTCCCATGCCAGGCCGAAACATAATGTCCCTGGCTCTGTTGCTTTTCTCTACACCCAGGTGACCTTCATGTGTTTCAGCATCTCCTGTCTCAACTCATGTGGAATTATTTTCTCACCTTTCAGGGGGAATGCCGTCTGCTTCGGAAATTTCATCTCTGTGATTCCAGCACTCCTTTACCATTGAGGGGCATTTCTTCCTTGTATCAGGCCAGCAGGACTTGACGATTCTCATCAGCACTGTAAATTGTGCATTCTGGGCTGTTCCTGCTCTGATCTCATTCTTTCTGCTCTCGCTCACTGAGGTTGTGCTGATGACACTCCAGCATCCGTACCTTCAGCTGGGTTGCAGCTGTGGTCTCCAATGGGCTTCTGTAACATGGTGTCTCCTGCTGGGATATCCTTACCAGGACGATGTACGATGTGTCTGTTGTATTTTTGTAGCTAGAGTACAAAGGTGGTGTAGTTGCAAGGGGCTTTGGGAGTATTGCTTCTGAGGGCTTGTGGTCTGACTCTACTGTTATCTTTCATAGAAGTATTCATGGAACCACTTACTTCCAAACAGGACTCCATAGAGCTCTTTCATCTATTTGTGCTTGGTGCTGTTGAGTGATTTTGGATGCATAAGTTACAGGTTTACCTTCCTGAAAAGTGCACCAACTTCATGTTCTGAAGCATCTACCTGCAGTCTGAATTCCTTCTCAGGGTCAAAGTAGGCAAGCACAGGACCAGGCTCATTTGCGAGTAGATTCGATGGATGGATGGATGGATGGATGGATAGATAAATTTACTTAAGTCACAGAGGAAGGTCCATAGTATATGTAAAAAAAAAAAAAAAAATATATATATATATATATACACACACATTTAAAAATTAAAAAAAAATCAAAACTGAATAAAATCTCATAAATCAGCAAGTTGTATTTATATACATACGTATATAATGTGTAAGTATAGAAACATTGTACATATGAACAAATATGAACACAGTATGTAACTCAAACAGAAAAAACAAAAATACAGACAAATATACACAAATATACAATTATACAACCACTGAAGAGTCTTTAACAAAAGGAAATCTAAAAAAGTTGCCATGGGGTAGATTTAAGGTGTATATTGAACAAAAAATATGATATATATATATATATATATATAAAGCAAGCATTATAGGTTTTGATTGCTTTTCTGTTTGTACTTCTGAAAATATTGGAGACATATTTATCAATTTCCTTGACCAAAGCAGGGAAAAAATAGCTTATTGTTTAAAAACTTACACTTTTGAATATGAAATTTTGGAAAGGGAAAAAAAAAGAAAAAAAAAAAGAGATTTATTAAATAAAATTTATTGTCACCCTTACTATCTGGGTCAAAGAAACCAAACAATACTGTTTCCCATTTAAGGCAAAAATTATTACAGACTTTTGATATAATAAAAGCAGTTAAATCCGGTGCAGTCCTAAAATAAATGTGTGATTGTCTCAGTTTGAGTTTAGCAAAAAAATACAACCGGGGTTCATTATTCTTGCAAATCTTTTCAGGTGCTGATTTATAGGATAAAATCTATGTAATAATTTAAAGGAAACCTCTTTTATTTTGTTATTTATCAGGAATCTATGTGGCAGCATCCAAACCTTTTTCCAACAGATATCAGAAACAAATTTATTCCAATAAAAAATAACAGTCTACATCTTACTGGAACAAAGCACGAACAGCTCTGTTCTTATTTTACCAGCTGCATTCAGCAGTGAAGGATTATCAAAATCCACAGAGGAAGATTTTATAAAGAGCAGAATCAGCATCAAAAACTACGGCATATTCTTTATGTGAAACAAATTAAACTCTTCATATTTCAATAAAAGACTCTTCCTGTTGAAGAGCAACAGGTATTTTATTATCATACCAGTTCTGTTCTGAAAAAACAGGAATTTATTTTTCTAAAGTTTATATTTGTTATTCCAAATGAAAATTTTGTGTGGGGAAAAATTGTAAATTAATGTCCACGAGAGAAGTGTCTGTCTATGGAAAGCAGAAAGTTCCTGCGACTTTATCAACATTATAATTAAAGAAAAGTAAAATTTAGACCACCTATTAAAAAAAATGTAATGAGGAAAGATATTCCAAATAGAGGGAGGATTTTTTTTAAATAGGACTTGATCCAATGTATTTTAAAACTGTGATTTAAAGTTGTAAAATCAAAGAAATTTAAGCCTCCATTTTCATCACTACTGATTTCCTGAGGTAGTGTGTTGGATTCTTCCAAATGAAGCTGAACAACAGTTGGTCAATGGATTTGAGTGTCTGGTTATCTAAATACAAAGATATGTTAGTTGAGATATTCCCTCTGCTTTGACAACAAAATTCTGCCCTTCACAAGCAGGTCCCTTTGGAGCCACTGATTGAGACGTTTTGTAGTCTTATCAATTATGGGATCAAAGTTCATTGAACATCTTGTTATCTGATCTTAAGCAATAATAATGCCTAAATATGTCACACTGTCTTTGGAATGTTGCAAACAGATACAATGAACTTCTTTCACAGGTAGAATTTCACATTTCTTAATATCAGAGGTGTGTAATAATGCGTTCCATTTACTCCGTTCCATTTACTTAAGTAAAATTTTTTCACAAAATTGTACTTTACTGAGTAATTTTATTGCAGGATACTTTTAACTCATACTTGAGTATATTTATGAAGATAAAAATATACTTTTACTCCGTTACATTTGGTCGCACTCTTTGCGTTACTTTTGATTTCACCGCTTGAATTCAGTCACATTCAGTTTTTCTCTCATTGTCAGACACTACACTGTCTGCTTCAACTCTGAAGTAGCCACACCCCCACCCTCCGTTTCCATGGTTTCACCTGGAGCAGAACAGTCACAGCAGAATCAACAGCAGGAGGTTTAGAAGAGGCACATCCTTGGCCACAAATTCAAATGCTGTTTTCTTTTCAGCTACATAATGCATTGTGTCTTTGTCTCACTAAAAATGTGACATTTCAGCTTCTAAGAATCAACGTGGAACTTGAGGAAACGTGGTGCTAAGCTGCAACGTTAGCTACTTAACTAGCTGCTGCTGCTAATGCTAACTCAACTTTTCCTGTTCTATTCTGAGTAAATTCATGAAGTTAACCTAGATAGCTGTCTTAACTAGCTGCTGCTGCTAATGCTAACTCAAGTTTTCTTGTTCTATTCTGAGTAACTTCATGAAGCTAACCTAGCTAACTGTCTCGGGGCCAGGCCAGAATTGTCATGATTTGTTATGTAGCGAATATTTGATTTATTACTGTCTGTTTTTTTTATATGATATGATTTGGATTGTATTAGAAGCTACATATGGCTACTTTGCATTTTTTTTCCTCAGACAAGCACTTTATAGCTTGTTGATTATTCTAAAGAATAAGCTTGATCAAAGTTACTCACTACTCAAGTAATCTTTTTAATAGATAATTTCTTACTCTCACTAAGTCAATATTTTGGTGACTGCTCCTACTTATACTTGAGTCACTATTATCAAAGTAACAATACTTTTACTTGAGTACAGTTTCTGGCTACCGTATATACTCGAGCATAAGCCAAGTTTTTATTACCAAATCTCACAAAGCAAATTATACACGAGAAATTTTCAGGGGTGGAAATACTACCATTACCACTATCCATGGAAAATAGTTTAAATAGTTTAAATCATACCTTGGAATGAGATATTTCCTGACTAAACATCTTATCCAGCACATTTTGTGGCAGCCAGTAAGCTCTGCTGTGATTGGTCAGTTATGGTAATCAGCTGCTGAAATAAATATCATGTTTACCAGTACGTGGATTATTTTCAGAAAATCAGAGGAATACTGACAATACACAGAAAAACAGGTAATTTGTTAAACAAATAAATTGATGGAACAACATCAGGGGGTCGGCTTATATATGAGATCAACTTATACTCGAGTGTATATGGTACTCCACCCACCTCTGCTAAATATTAAGGCAAAGCTGTGAAAGTTAGAGAAGGACTGGATTAAGTCAAGGGCATAAGAAATTTGGCTGTTGTCTTTAAGAAAAATAGTTGCCATCTGCTAATTGGCTAATTACAATCTGTCTTCCTGCACCAGGAAGACAGGCTTGAGGTCAAATCTGGGAAAGGTTTGATGGAACAATTAACATTACTATATAATGTTTTGATTGTGATACAGAAAAATGTGTCAAAACCAAATATCTCAAGGCAGCTGAAAATAAAATGATTTATGGAGTCGAAGGCTTTATAAAAGTCTAGAAAGATATTAGATCAGATATTAGATGTGAGTAATCCAGGATATCTAAGACTAAACATATTATTTGAGATATGTCTATTTTCCATAAAACCAGATTGCATCTCTCCAATTACAGAGCCCAGAACAGATTTAATTCTTTTGGCAAATACTGAAGTAAGAACTTTATAATCATTATTAAGAAGACATATTAGACGCCAATTTTCAATGAGAAGTAAATCCTTTTCGGGCTTAGGTATCAGAGTGACTTAAAGGGGGGGGTAAATTTATTTGGTTGGAGAACAGTTTATAGAATTCCCCAGTTAGTCCGTCTGTCCCTTATTATTTTTAGGTGATTTATGGAGTAAATCACCTCATCAATAGTAAGGGGAGTATCACATATTTTACTATCAGCAGGACATGCGCGTTGGGTGTTAACAGAACTTAAAAAAATTGTTCTGTGATTTGTGCAGAATAATTACAAGTATAGAGTTTGCTCTTGAAAGTACAGCAGAGTATGACTGCCACCATGACAAAAAAAATTTGCCAAGTTCCTTGTTATAATGTGAAAAGTTTCTCATTATAACAAACTTTTCACATTATAACGAGAAACTATCTTGTTCCATCCATCCATCCATCCATTTTCTTTACTGTTTGTCCTGTTGAGGGTCACGGAAGAGCTGGAGCCTATCCCAGCAGTCATAGGGCGAGAGGCGGGGTTCACCCTGGACAGATCGCAAGTCTATCGCAGACTATCTTGTTATAACGAGAAAATTTTCACATTATAACATGATATGGAATTATCTTGTTATAACGAGATACTGAATTATCTCGTTAAAATGAGACACTTGTCTGTGACGGGCAATCTGTCATGATTCAAGAGTTGGTTAATTAGATTTAATCAATACAGATGATACAGCTTGTCAATCAGAATTTCCTTACATAACGTTCTGCTTTATCTGCATATGATGATGTCAGCATCAATATGATGACGCTCTCTGTAAACAGAAATGAAGGACATACTATATATATCAGACATGCTGATGTGTTTGTCAGATAGACGTGTTAGCGTGTGATAACAGGCTCCTGTTACAGCAGCAAAACTCCAACTCCACCTGCTTCTCCTCCGTGATCGCCCAACAAAAATGTGTGTCCTGATGGAGAGATAAATTCACACAACATATCAGAAGTTTCTCTCTGCATGTGAAAGTTTCTAACTCCCTGATCATATTTTTAAATAGTTCTCTCATCCATTTTTCGATGAAGATTCTCAGTCATCCAGGTGGGTATGTTGTATGAAAACTCAGTCAGGTCAACTGGATTCAAGTTTTTTTTTTTTTTTAAATTCTTAAATGTCTCACCATTCATCTAAATGGCTTCGTCAGTCCAAATTCATCATTTAGATGAATGGTGAAACATTTCAGAATAAAATAAAAGAAAAGCTCGAATCCAACAGTGTCTGTTTTAAGCAAGGAGTTGTTCAAACTCAAGTAAATTTTCCTATTAAAAGTGTTATTTTCACAAAACATTTTGATTGTAATGTAAATAGCTTAATGGTCTGTGTAAGGGGTGGGAAGAATATCAACAAAAATATCATCTGTATTTTTATCATCAGACACAAGCCAAAAATCAGTATGAGACTGTTTAGAGCCATCATTATTTCTCCAGGTATAAAGTGCTTCATTAGGAAAGTTATTTCTCCAAACATCAGTCAGACTGTATTTTTGCATGATAAGTTCTTACTCAATGAAAGAGTTCAGAGTGGCCATCTACCAACAAATTAAAATCACTTCCAATTATAATAACTGAATTAGAAATTTTAGTTAGCCCACTATTAATATTATCTTCCAAAGAATTGTAGTAGTTTTCAGATTTTGTATTGTAACCATAAATGTTAATGATGATAAGATTCACATTAAAACACATTTAGTTAAAAGGAATTCTGGTGTGTAAAGGCATTACGCTCGGGAATATTTTGCACGTTAATAATGTTTTTTGAACTCACGTCCCGTTAATGGAGCCTTTTACATCACTTGAAGAAATTGCGCCATATGTTTTTTCGGATCAAGCTAGTTTTTCCAACTGTTCACATGCGCATGTAACGCATTCAACCAATCAAAGCGTTAACTATAAAGACGATGTAGCTTCATTATGGTAACGGTCTGAATTAATATTTACCTGCAGTCATCCTGAAGAATGTTCAGAAGCGGCCGTGATAAAGCTCTAATTCCTGTATCAAACACCCTCTGCCTCTTTCATGTTTACCCTACCCCACACCATCATGCTACCACCTCCATGTAACCCCCCATCCCCACCATCACACTACCACCTCCATGAAACCCCCACCATCACGCTACCACCTCCATGCAACCCCCACCATCACACTACCACCTCCATATAACCCCCATCACGCTACCACCTCCATGCTGAGCGTAGGTATAGTGTTACTGTGGAACGCTGTGATTGGTTGATACCAGATGTAACGGGACCCCTGTCTTCCACACAGTTCCACTTTCCACTCATCTGTTCATAGAACATTCTCCAAAAGGTCAGAGGTCATCAAGGTGTGTTGTGGCTAAATTGAGATGAGCCTTCATGTTCTTCTGGGTTAGCCGTGGCTCTCACCTCGCCACTCTCCCATGGAGGACATTTTTAGCCCGTGTCTTTCTAATAGTAGACCTCTGACCTTTACTGAGGTGAGCTGCAGCTGCAGCCTGCAGCTCCTTTGATGTTTCCTTGGCTCTTTGTGACTTCCTGGATGAGTTGTCGCTGCTCTTGGAGGAGTTTTGACGGTTGTCTCTCCTGTGAAGGTTCACACTGAGCCAAGTTCTCTCCATCTGAAGATAACGGCTCTCTGTGGATCTTTGGAGTCCCAAAGCCTCAGAAACAGCTTTGGAACCTTCCAGACTGATATATACAATCAGCTTCTTCGTCGTCTCTGCTGGAGTTTCCTTTGATGGAGGCGTCGTTGCTGCTGGCTGAGACCTTTTAGCTGAAANCGTCTCTGCTGGAGTTTCCTTTGATGGAGGCGTCGTTGCTGCTGGCTGAGACCTTTTAGCTGAAAAAACTCTATTTAAGTGATGATTAGACTGAACACGGCTGCAGGAATCCAGCCTGGGTGTGTCGAGTCCTGCAGAACCCAGTTATCATGAACTCTGGTAGATCAGAGGACAGTCACTTTTTCACATCAGCCTAGTTGGTATTACATAACATTTTTACTTCAATAAATAAAATTATCATTTAAACACTGTGTTTTATGTTTAATCAGGTTGCCTATGTTTTATGTTAAATTATGTTTTAGTATGAGATACAATATACATATACAGTATATATTCTTTAGTTTGGTACATTCCATTTTTCCAAAACCATATTTTTATTGTGTATACCTGGCAGCAGATACAGCTGAGTTGTTTGCATGGAAACATTTTATAAAGACAAGCAGGAAGACATTGTTGATTCAAGGTATGATCGTAACGTGCACTCTTCCTCACACAGGTGATCTGTGTATCACGTCATCACTTTCTTTCTCTTAAGAGTTTGTCCTGCCACCTGCTCGTTACATACGTGCTGCGTGGACTTCCTCCCACAGCGTGCCGCTCTGACGTTACGTTATTCACCCAGAGAGCTGCAGCATCATCATGCTCTACGATGCCTTTTAATCAAACATTTTACCTGATCACCTGATCTGACTTTTGTCATATGTATTGGTAAGGAGGATATAGAGAAGGAGGAGGTGGATAAGGAGGTGGAGGAGTATAAGGAGGAGGAGGAGGAGATAGAGGTGAAGGAGGAGGTGGAGGAGGAGGAGGCGGCTGGTCAGGAGCAGCTGGTGCTCAGGTACTTAACAAAGAGAACAGTTAGCTGATTAGAGGCGTTACTTCTAAATTTAGAAACAGCCTGTAACTTGTAATCTACTTAAGAAGGAGGTGAGGAGAAAAAGGTTGAATTTTTGAGAAATAATGGCTCCTGCTTCTGTTGTCTAATAAAAGGTCATTTGAGTAAGAATTGCAAAAGAATATTAATATGTCAAATGTGTCACAAGAGACATCCAACCATGCTCCATATTCAAATTTCTAAGACCCCGAGTCAGAAATCTCAGCAAAGAGTTAATCCCACTGAAACAAGGGAAACATCCATTAGCAGTGCTCTGGTTTCAGCAGGTGAAGCAACCGGGGCTGGTAAGGATTGTTCACTTTCTATCGTTCCAGTCCGAGTCAAGCTGGCAAAAGGGAACAAGTTTATTCTCACCGATGCATTCCTTGATCCAGGCAGCACAGCTACATTCTACACAGAGAACCTTTGAAAGTGAAATCGAAATTGAAATGAAAACTTGGCATTTGTTTTATTCACTCCGAGATCAATTTCACGTACCCAACGTAACGTTTTATGTGGAACTCGGCGCGCATCTTTGTTGTGCCTCAAACTGCGTCCTTACCCAGAATTGCATCCCCACTCCCNGGAACTCGGCGCGCATCTTTGTTGTGCCTCAAACTGCGTCCTTACCCAGAATTGCATCCCCACTCCCAGACAACGGATCACGTAATCTAAGACAATATTTCTTTGAAAAACAGTGATTATGGCACTTCTTAGGGGCAATATAATTGGAGGTATATAGGCAGCATCGATTATAGTCCACTCTTATTTTGTCGTTACTTGTGCCGAAAAATATAGCCCCTCATTTCTCAGCCCTGAGGACGCTCACATGCACCAAACTCTCCCTGTCACATAGAAATACCCCCAAATGTGAGCTGTTAAAGCGATTTCATTCCTTCATCTTGGGGATGCAAATCTCGGTATTTCACCTGCTCAGTCAGTGCGCCCGCCCGGCAAGTGCGCCTTTACGCACAGCCTGTGTACCTACAGCCAAATGGTTCAGATATTAATGTGACCTGACACACACCTCCATACGCTGTTCACAAGCGTTTTCTCTTTTTTTTTTCTGTCAAAAGCATCAGCACCAAATCATCATCACTGGATGATGTGAATCCATCTTGATTTCTCGCGTCGCCAAACTTTACTGAGGAGCAGTCATAAATTCATGTCGTGACAGGTGTAAATTTGACACGTTTTGCAGCCTGTTTGTTTGCTTAGTTTAAATTCATTTTAATTACTCGTAATTCCCCAAATAGGCTATGACACGCCCAGTATATTACCCGCACCCAAGACAATTTACAACATTATAGGCTACAAACTCGTGTATAAATTATACAAATGTAGCACTGTAGACTTACAGATAGCTACAGCCAGAGTCTAGGTTCGGAGGAGCAGTTTAAACTAGCCTCTCAGTAATAACAGACCACAGACCAAGCGTAAGTATGAACTGCCAGCTTATTTATAGAAGGTAATTGATAGAAAACACATTACACACACACACACACTTACATAAGACATTTACATTTAAATTCCCTTCAAAACAACCAAAAGAAAACCAAAATTTACTGAATTTTAGTATTTTTTCCTTTTTTTTTCACTTTGGTCTGATTTAAACCTATTTTAGTTAGAGAAATAATATTCAGTTTAGGTCCTTTAAGTTGTTTGGATTTTCTCTATTTTCTCTGAGTTAACTCGGTTCTAAGTTCTCGTTTTATCTCAGTTAGGCCTATTTAAGTTTTAGCTCTATTTTTCTCTTCAGTTTACTCAACCAGTGCAAAACCCTTGATAACACAACACATTCGCATTACCAATTTAACACAGATAAGTTGAAAATAAAATACAGCTTAATACAAAATCAGAACAGGAAAATATCAGAATTCCACAAATTGATATATAATCAATAACTCAAATTTCCACCATTCGGTGTGTAATCAATCTCTTTTCTTTTTTTTTTTTTTAAAAAAAAATAAAGTCTTTTTCAAGTCCAAATGACTCCCACTGTCTGTTGCAGTAAAACACTGAAAGTTCAGTCCTACCAAGATTCAGGTGCGTGTATCAGTGTCCTTACCCTGTGGGTTTTCTCCTATGGGTGGCTCGCCATCTGTATTCTTCGCTCCGGATGTGCAAACACCGAACAATCCTCCCGCCTAAAAAAACCTGGCCTGTCGTACAACAAGCGCACGCATATTTTAGTCCCGCATATTATAAAGAAAATTAATTACTTAACAAAAATAGCTTCTAGCACGGGTCAGTGGAAAATTACTCTGGACCGCACCCTAAAATGGCGGCGGCGTTCACTTTGCTTTACTAACAAGCTAAACTTGACTGCGCCCGTTACATGTAGCTTCTCTATAAATTCATTTTACACACACAAAAATAAAATAAAGTAAAATAAAATAACCAATTGCACAACACAAGACATATTCACAGTGTCTTAGCTTAGCTATTTGGCAATATTAACCGAACATTTAGCTTGGGAAACAAGAAATTAGCATGCTAGTCGACAGCAAAAAAACGGTTTAACTCACCAAATCCTTGTTCCAGAATCAACAAAATCTGACAACGTGGCAAAGATACAACACAAAATCCCTCAAAACAGAAAAATGAAAAATAAGTTTACACCCTTCAACTTGCTTAACTTTCTTTCCTTATCCTCATTTGTAACTTCTCTATCATCCGTCTCCTCCGATCTTTTTGCTCTCTGCTTTTTTTTCTTCTCTCTCTCTCTCTCCCGCAAGCAGCGCTACGGTGACGCTGATTGGCTGTTACCGTGGTTGCGTATTAAAGGAACAGTACACAATTTATAATAGCAACTGAACCGTATAAATACTGTGTTTAATGTCTTTTAGTTAATTTATCTTCTATTTATCTTTTTTTTATCATTTAATCTTTTGAATTCATGTTATATTAACCTAGGTTACACAAACGTACACTTACTAACTATAAAGCACAACAATTAAAGCAGATTAAAGCCCATACTGAGATTACATGTAAAACAAAATCAACANATAAAGCACAACAATTAAAGCAGATTAAAGCCCATACTGAGATTACATGTAAAACAAAATCAACAAACACCACCATAGGGCCAGTGAAGGTCACACACTCTCTTACACACTATGTTATCTGTCTGTTGCAAGATCATATTGCAATATATATACAAAACTGTTATGCCAATCCAAAAGTGTGGCTAGTGGTCCTCTGGGCTTATCACCTTATATTGCCATGACTTAAATTTACTATTCATCTGTCCGTCCATCCCGATAGCTCATCCTTATTGTCAGTGGTCAGCCACCTGCCAACGTGATCCCTCCATTTCATTGTTGTCATCAAATAACGATACTGTACCTGTTTTGTAGTGAGGACGCATCTGTGTTGTACTGCTATGGTAATAACCATTACTGTCTTATTTGATAGTTGTTTTAAATTATAGGACATCAACCAGATACTCCAACNAACCATTACTGTCTTATTTGATAGTTGTTTTAAATTATAGGACATCAACCAGATACTCCAACATACAGAACATAACTACTTAAACAGGTGAGTCAGATAATATGTAATGAAGTCCCGGTCATGCCTGCTGAGTGCTGACAGCAGTCATGTATTTATTATAGTTTTGCAGTGAGGAACGCATTTGAGTTGTGCTGCTATGTTGTCTGTTGTCTTATTTGATAGCAGAGAAGTTGTCTTAAATTATAATAGGATAGTGGATAGATTNTTTTTTTTTTTTTTTTTTTTTTTAGCTGCCGATTTCATCTGGGCAGGCAAGACATTCAAATGGGCGGGCATTGCCCACTGATGCCCGCCCGTAATACCGGGTCTGGTTTTAAGTATATATTTTTGAGGTTTATATGTTTTTGAGGCTTATATGTTTTGGGACTTATATAAGGTTTGTGTCTTCTTTAGGTTTATATATTTTTGAGGTTGATGTGTTTTTTGATGTTTATATGTTTTTGAGGTTTATGTTTTTGAGGTTTATATATTTTTGAGTTTTATATGTTTTGGGGGTTTATGTGTCTTTTTTGAGGTTTATATATTTTTGAGGTTTATGTCTTTTTGGGGGTTTATGTGTTTACGAGGTTTATGTGTTTTTGGGGTTTATGTCTTTTTTGAGGTTTATATGTTTATGAATTTATATTTAATTTATTCTAATTATTATTTATTTATTTTATATGTTTTTGAGGTTTATGTGTTTTTGGGGTTTATGTCTTTTTTGAGATTTATATGTTTATGAATTTATTTTATATTTAATTTATGATTATTATTACTTAATTTATTTATTTTATATGTTTTTGAGGTTTATATTTTTATGAGTTTGATGTGTTATTTCTTTGGTTAGGAGTTTGATTCATTGTGTGTCACTTTGTATTGGTGTTTTTGTTTGAAGGCATGAAGGCACCAACAGAAAACACATCAACCGAGAGTCAATAACTTTTCAGTCCTTTATAGATTTTTTTTTTTTTTTTTTTTTACAAAAACTATTGAGAAATTGACAGCATAAAATTCTCTTTCCGGCTGTACCCCTATTTGTGTTCGGGACTTTTATTTTGCAAGCGTGTCCGGAAGCAGTACACTGTGTGTTGAGCTTGACCGTCTGTCGGTCGCGGCGGAGCGCAGCGCCGTGAAAGAACATTCTGGCTGCATTAATAATCAGGAAAGCTTTGAGCCAAACAATCAGCCCAGCCTCCCGTGGGCCTCCTGGTCCTGGTCCTGATCCTGATCCCGGTCGTGATCCCGGTTCTGATCCCGGTCGGTGGATCCGCTGCAGCCGAAACCTCCGAGATGCTCCGAGGTGTCTGCAGCTGCACAACCGATACCGACACCGGCCCGGGGAAACAGATATGCTTTTCAGACGGAGAGCCAGGTAGGTCCGCTATGACAAAGCAGACCCGGACCCGGAGCGGTGAAATCCCGCAGATGCAGTGATTGTAGCGAAGAAAAGGCGGCGCTGTAATGAGCGTGCACGCATCATATGTCTGCGTGTGCGTGTGTGGACTTCTAATGGCTCCTTTGTGTGCTGCAGGCTGTGGGGGTGGGGTGAGACGAGACGTGATTGCGCTCGGTGCGCGTGCACGCTGAACCGTTTGCTTTTCAAAGCATTATGTAACGTGTTAACGAGCTTCACCTTAACATATTCAAAATTACACTGTGACAAAAACACGCAGGGACAATGTGAGCTGCAGTTACACTTAAAGGCGTAGAAGAAGAGTTCAGAGCTGTACATGATTCCAATAACATAATAATGGGAAGGAGCCCTCATTTCTTTATTTTTCATTAGAAAGTTTCGTTTTTAAAGTGTTCTGCACCAATCTGCATCTGTTGATAATCTCAGGTTATAAATATGACGATTTTTTTTTTCGTTCAGATTGATGTATGAATGTGCAAAAATGTCTCATCTTCCAATGATATGGAATCATTTAAAAAAAATTCCTGGATCTGGATCAGCAGTAGAATTTAAAGGGTTCCAGCTTTCATCCAAACCAATGTAGAGATTTTCACATCGTTTTTGTTCAGGAGCCAAAAAGTTTTCAGTTTCCTGTTTGAACATCAGATGAAGTCCAGAGGTTCATTGAAGGTGCTAATGACTCAAACATGGGGTGCATTCCGAGTTCCTTATTTGATCGCTCCTCGATCCTCGTGTGACCCAGAAACCAATCTGATCCACCATCTTTAAGGACGTTCCAAAGCACTTAGTTTTGTTCTGAGGATGGAGCGAGGAAATGCCAGACCATCCTACATGGAAGTTTGTTACCTGACAGACACGCCCTTTTACTGGAAGTCTGTTTCTGATTGGTCAGAGCTGCTACAGCTGATCTGATACACCGACACACATCTTAATATGACCTCATCATGAGTTTCATCATGTGAACAGAAAAATAACAGTATCATCTCAGGTGTAAAATGACTGATTATTGATGTTTGATTTTGTCTGATTGATCAGCTGATTAAAACGACTGGATGTGTGTTGTAGCTCTGAATGATAAAGAATCATAAAACAACAAGCAGCAACAAAATTCTCTGACATATTTAATAAAACGTCCCATTAGTTAAAGTTCACTAACGCTGATAAACTTTATATTTTAACTCTCTGAGCAAAGAAACACACTTAGAAATGGGATGATCTGTAGATTATAAAGTCAGATTGTTCAGCATGGTTCATGTTCGTTGTTACAATAATAATCAGAATATTTCATTATTTTATTATCTTGTAGAAACTAAAACACAGCAGCTCCAAGCGCTGTGACAGCTAAATAGCTGTATGACATCATCAGTAAGCGACGTCGCTTCAGATGATGCTTGAGGAGTGACAATGTTTAATTTCTCTTATATCGTAGTTCCTCAGCTCCTCTGTCCTCACTTCTTTTCCTCGCATCTTTTCCTCACGTCTTCAGTGGGCGGGTCTAAGACACAAGGAAAAGACGCAAGTGAGGGAAATGTGGAAACAAATAAGGAACATGGAATGCACCCATGAAGTCAGGTGAAGCGTTCTGTTGCAACACCATCACTGTGAAAATGTGCTGCGTTAAAGGCATATTTTTATGAAACATGCCTGCTTTCATCGCTTTTATAGCATTTAAAGCTTTCATAGCATTTAAAGCTTTCATAGTGTTTAAAGCTGTCACAGTGTTTAAAGCTTTCATAGTATTTAAAGCTTTCACAGTATTTAAAGTTTCATAGCGTTTAAAGCTTTCATGGCATTTAAAGCTTTCACAGCGTTTAAAGCTTTCATAGCATTTACAGCTTTAAAGCTTTCATAGTGTTTAAGGCTTTCATAGCATTTACAGCTTTCATAGAACTTAAAGCTTTCATAGTGTTTAAAGCTTTAACAGCGTTTAAGGCTTTCATAGCATTTACAGCTTTCATAGCACTTAAAGCTTTCATAGCATTTAAAGCTTTCATAGCGTTAAACGCTTTCATAGCGTTTAAAGCTTTCATAGCGTTTAAGGCTTTCATAGCATTTACAGCTTTCATAGCATTAAAAGCTTTCATAGCGTTTAAAGCTTTCATAGCATTTAGATCTTTCATAGCTTTAGAAGTTTCATAGCATTTAAAGCTTTCATAGCGTTTAAAGCTTTCATGTCATTTAAAGCTTTCATAGCATTTAGAAGTTTTATAGCATTTAGAAGATTCATAGCGTTTAAAGCTTTCAGATTCAGATTCAGATTCAGATTAGATTTATTTGTCATATGTATGTTAACACAGGGTCAACA
>VXCM01009866.1:0-10070 GCA_014773175.1 Lucifuga dentata | reverse complement strand
TGGACTATAAGAAGCTAGCCGCTAAAGTCAATGATCTGGAGAGCAAACACAAAAAGCTGACCTCACAAACTGACATAATATCAAACTGTCACGGTGCTATTTATGACCTCCAGCTCCCGACCCGCTCGGCGCGTTTCTCCATGTTGACAGTGAAACTGACATGTGACCTACATGGCCTACGTCATTACATCACTACGTGATTTAGCTTAATCGGCTTATTTATAAAACTTTCAAACAATTTCATGATCATACTGCATTTTCAAAATGGCATTTACTCCAATATTTTCAAAACAAAACTACTTTACACAAAAAAAATCTTAAGGCCAAGGGCCCCTATTCATCTCTTGTGGACGTGCCCACTTTGCCCATTAGGGCTAGCCTGGAGTTTGTACTGACGTTGCAGGTAGGGTTGGATGATAGGAAAAAAAAATTATATATTTTTTTTATATTGATCGATAGTGAAATACATCACGATATAAATCATGGCAATGATTCTGCTGTATTTCAAGTCACTTGAACGTAAGATTTATTTTAACATTTTCTTTATGCATGTTCTGAACACAAAAAATAACCAACAACTGCATGAACTGAAAAACTGAACTGAAAAATCCCTTTTTCAGCAGTCCATATTGGCATCATACCTTTTTCAGTAAAAGAAAGCTACAGCACGCTTCAGATGATAAAATAAGTTTGTTGTATAGCTGTGCTTCGTCAGCACTGCTTTCTGTTCTTCGTCATCATTTGATTTTTTTTTCCTCTGCGGTTTCGTCGCTTTCTGACATCTTTGTCTAACTTTCGCTCACATCTCACCAAACGATTACGCAATGTTCGTCTGCGTTTAGCAAGATGCTGCTTTGAGGAAGTGGGCGGGCTTACTATGACACTGCCACCTGATTGGCTAATTTGTTCCAGTTCTGACACGCTATTGGCTGTTTGAGCCGTTATTAACTTCCTGTATTCAAGCACTATTTTCTATTGATTTGATTTGCTGTCCTCATTTTTATGTCGAAGATTTTTTAATATCGTCCAGCCCTAACTTAAAGTCCGCCTGGGAGGAGTATTAGAACTTTATGCAAAGATAAAATGTGTAAAATTTGCCATGGCTCTGACTAATTTGTTGATTTATGGCGTTTTAAATTNGCAAAGATAAAATGTGTAAAATTTGCCATGGCTCTGACTAATTTGTTGATTTATGGCGTTTTAAATTCATCATGTTGCCATAGCGCCATCTATAGGTCAAACAGCATCAAATTTAGCTTGACTGCTCAGACCTGGTTTACGGCTGGTTTAGTTTAAAGCGGATGCAACAGAAAGCGTGGGAAATGATGGAATTGCGGACAAGATAAACGGTCGTGGAGCTTGTGAGGCTCCTCGCCTGGTTACTGTGCAGCACTGGATTTTTAAAACATGGCGGGTNTCGTGGAGCTTGTGAGGCTCCTCGCCTGGTTACTGTGCAGCACTGGATTTTTAAAACATGGCGGGTGTTTGATAGAACGCGCCTTCATCAGCGACTGACCAAGCGAAGAGTTGCGGAGGAAGGAGAGAAACAGAATAAACGGAGAATTTTTTTGTGTTGCAGTCAGTGAAAGTAACAGCAATTCTTCCTTTGTTAACAGCTGTTTTCTTTTTGGTTTTTTTTTGTCTCGTAGCAAAACTGGAAGTAATTCAAGAAATTCAGAAAATCTGTGTAGGTGCAAATGGGCGTGGCTTATACCGGTTCAGCTCAAACCGAGGAAACCGAAGGAAATTCGGACTCCAATCCAGTCTCCAGACTCTGATCAAATTATACTTTTCATTGTATTATTTATATTATCTGCAAGACATCGCTGCGACACGAGTAAATTCTTTGCTTCCGCTAAAACCGAATGTCCGACTGCTCCACTGTCTGTGAGAATGTCTACTCCGCTTTATTTGGTCCAATCACATTCAGCACCCCATCATCTCCATGACAACGATGAGTTGACACAGCGTTGGGATCATTCAGACTTGACAGTGCAGCTAGTTTCATCAGCAGTTAGCTTGACTCAGGGATCGGATTGGCCATCAGGAGAGGCAGGACNCCCCCCGACAATTGACCCTGGCATGACTGACCTTAATAAACGGACCTTTGTCGTATTCAAAATTTTCTTTGTGGACCTTTAAGATTTGTATTTCAGCACCCCAGACTAACTTTTCACAAAATTCCATTGATGTTTGTTGTATAATTTTTGGAATCCTGTTCAACACCAAAACATTTCATCCTTGGCAGAGGAGACAAAGATGCTACTCTCATCTCTTTCTCATCCTTCATTTGAATAAACACTGAGATAAGAGTTTCTACATTAAAACATGTATGTGTACGATAAAGTGCCTTTTTTTTTTTTTTTTTTTTTTTTTACACAAAGAAAATTAGTTTCAGCAAGCTACAGATATTCTTTAAATAGAAAAATGTAATTCACATTCAGTCTAATTGGAATGATTCTTTTCTGAAGTAGCCATTATTATTATTATTATTATTATTATTATATTCAGTAGCATTTGTCTCATATTTAGCTTTACATTGATGAGCTTTTTTAATATTTTATTAAAGTCCTTGAACTGTAAAATGTCATCAAAACAAATCATTTTTCTCAAAGGCAGAACATGAATGATTGAACACACACACACACACACTCTTTGTAACCGTGTTCTTACATAAACAGCGTTACCTGGTTCTCAGACAGACAGAAGTAGCAGAAAAGGAGAATCCAAACAGGACAACAAATACAAAAATGTCCACAGACCGTCCAAACTATTTACAGATTCTCTCTAAAGTCTCCAGCGTGGACGTACACACACCAACGTGTGTTTGTTTTCACACACACAGCTGGAAGGAGGAGGCGGCTCATGTGACAGGAAGTAAAATCTTCTGAGTGCTGACCACGTCACCGAGCTTCTGTTTGATCTTCAGGAAGAGACGCTTAAACTCCAGACCGTCGCCCTGGAAACACAGATCAGGATAAAGTTAACTCACACAGCCCTTACATCTACACATTTTTTGGTTAAAGGACCATACCGGCCATTTTGCACATTTGAACCTAATATACTCAATTTTCATACATGTAACGTTACTGAAAATGCTTCCTGCTGTCAAATCTTCACTACAGCACTTGAATACACCACTAGGGGTGTTAACTTCTCAGTAAAAACTGTCTTCTCCTGGGACTATATTCCCTGGTGGAGACTTACATTTTCTGCTGTGCAGCTCCGTGTTGGATCAACTTACATAAAGTTACTTTGAGAGAAAAATGTAATAGGCGTGTTGTTCGCTGTGATGGATTATTTATCTCAGGTACATTTGAAGCCCCTTTAAGTTGATTTTTATAGTGCTGTCGAATAACCAGGGAAACTAGGGAAAAACAATTTTAATATTTAACGCTCTGGTAGTATGTTTTGGGAAATGCTTGAGTAAAGCAACATGTATGTTGGTTGTATACTGTACATTGGACTCAAACATGCAAAACCACCAATATGGTCCTTTAAAAAGGAAAAATCTGCTCTTTACCTAAAGCTGTGTCCTAAAAAAAACAAAACAGTACTTTCTTTATATGACCAATAATAAAAACTACCTAAATATCATAAATGACAGCATCACACCTGATCTAGTTACCTAGTTTCAGGTCAGTTTCATTTGTTAAACTGGATAAACGTAATACACGTTTTCCATTTTTACACTCATACATGACCTTTAATACAAAGCTACTAAAAGAAAAGGTTAAACAAAGTCAGCCAATCACAAACAGCTGTTAAAGTCAAAGTAGTCAAAGTTTAGATACTCGCACTAAATCTTATTTTTCTGTGCCGTAAATCTAAATCTCAGCTGTTTATTATATTTATGTGTCAAATTGAACATGTCGTGGTTATGACCTCTTCATGTTAAAGCTGCTACATGTATGTAGTGTAATGATGCGTTCAGGCTCACCTTGGACAGCCTGAAGTCCAGTAGAACTCTGCGGTTCATCTCCAGCAGCAGCACTTTGAAGATGAGTCTGTTATTTCGTTTGTCCAGCNGAACTCTGCGGTTCATCTCCAGCAGCAGCACTTTGAAGATGAGTCTGTTATTTCGTTTGTCCAGCGTGCTCACCGTCACCTGCAGAGGAACGGCAAACACGTGTGTGACGGACCGTACCGGCCAGACATGCTTCCTGTGTGTGACAGATGTACGTACCTGTTTGCTGCAGGTGTATTTGATGTTCAGCTTCAGGCCGCTGCNCTGTGTGTGACAGATGTACGTACCTGTTTGCTGCAGGTGTATTTGATGTTCAGCTTCAGGCCGCTGCAGGCATCTTTCAGAGCCGATAAGGAGGCGTCAGCATCCAGAGTGGTGAAGAAGCGCGTCATTCTCCGTACCAACCTCTGCCAGGCCGTCTACACACACACACACACACACACACACACACACACACACACACACACACACACACCTTTTATTTCTTTGCGCTGTGATTAGAGGTTGATAAGAGGTGTCCCATCTGTAGCCTGTTTTAAATCTCATCTTAAAACTTTTATATTTTCAAAAGCTTTTAGTTAGTTAGTTAGCATTTGCAAATTCTTGAGTTGTACATTAACATATAGATCGGGGATCCTCAACTGGCGGCCCATGGGCCAAATGCGGCCCACGGGCCCTATCTATCAGGNTATAGATCGGGGATCCTCAACTGGCGGCCCATGGGCCAAATGCGGCCCACGGGCCCTATCTATCAGGCCCTCAGATGACTTCTCCAAAAAATAAATAAATAAAGAAATAAATAAAAAATCCTGTACTTTAGTCACACTTATCTCAGGATCACGTGGTCATAAAATGTCATGCTTAGGCTCATGTTATTCGGGAGAATCTAAGCTTTCTGTAGATATTCATATATTTCCATTTTATTAAGAAATAGTGATTATAAAANGGGAGAATCTAAGCTTTCTGTAGATATTCATATATTTCCATTTTATTAAGAAATAGTGATTATAAAACACTGCAAACACTACAACAGAAGTGTTGGGCCCTGTGCCAGGCTACTCTGGTTGTAAAGGGTTACGTTTAAAAATAAATAAAAATTATAAAATTGTTTTCCGTTGTCATTAATAAATGAGAGAAAAAGAAAAAAAGGGGGGGGTAGTGGCCCTTGGCATGGCATGCTTGACATAANTAAATGAGAGAAAAAGAAAAAAAGGGGGGGGTAGTGGCCCTTGGCATGGCATGCTTGACATAATTTTGGCCCTTGGGGAACCCTGATATAGATACATATGTGTGTATGTATATACACATATACACTCCGTCTGGCTGAGAAGCTCCGGGGCCACGTAGGGAAGAGTCCCACAGAGCCTGCTCAGAAGACGCTCTCGCCCTTTGAAGAGAAACATCGTGGCGAGGCCGAAATCTGACAGCTTCAAGTTATCTGAGGCAAATTTAAAATTCAAATTAATTAAGTAATTTTAAATTCAAATTTAAAATCAAACCAGTTAATCTGTCANGGGGGGGGGGGAGGTAGTGGCCCTTGGCATGGCATGCTTGACATAATTTGGCCCTTGGGGAAAACTATTTGGGGAACCCTAATATAGATGTATATGTGCACAATATGTATGTGTGTATGTATTTATGTGTGTGTCGTCATAATATGAGTGTTTATATATTTGTAATTATATTGTTTTTTACATGCTATTTTAACTACCAGAAAGCACCTTGGGTACGAAATATGCTGTATAAATAAACTTGAGCTATCATCAGATCTCAGCCATTATTAGACGCTGTATTAGAGCATTTACGGTAAACGGTGACAGCTTTACCTGGCTGGCTCCTGGCGTTCCCACCAGCTGACTGCCCAGCAACATATGCTCAGGTTTGGCTGGCTGGGAGAAGCTGACTTGGCCGTCGGCTTGTCCGATGAACAACATGGCTTCCCATGTGTAGCCGCCGGCCGCCAGATCCGGTTGCGAGCTGGAGAACCGTGTCCTCTCATCGCTGCAGCGAGAAGAACACGAAGAGCAATTTTTTTCCTATGTTGTGCACACAAGTCAATACAAAATTGAAAAAATTTGTTCTTTTGGACTTTAGGGGCTCAAACACACAAGATTAGCTGAAATAAGAAAGAGGTGGAAACAGGATTCTGACCTGCTGGTTCGGGATACGATTCCTGAATCAGATCGAAGAAGTTTGTTGCCCAGAGATTCTGCCGGCTGCTTCCCTCCTGCCAAAACCACGCCGACAGGAAGCAGTTTAGTCTGGTAAACATGAAGCAAACCTGAACTGATGCTGCGTTGAGGTTTTGGGGACCTGCCTTGCATAAACCAGCGATCTTTCTTTATGTCTGAGATGCTGATGCGCGTCGCCGGACTGGCCAGGAGTATTTTAGACAGGAAACCTGAAGGAAAAAGTGGCAGCAGGATATAATAAAGCTCCACGACAAAAAGGGAAACTTAAATTTTAGATTTAAAGCTTTTCTTCTGGACTCACTCAGAGGCATCGGTGGGATTTTCTTCCACGGAGACAGGTAGGTTTTCTTCTGGAGCCAGTCTGAAAACTCCTGGCAGCTTTCAGTGGGCTGATCCCATGGCAACTCTGAGACAAAGCCACACGTTACCATGACAACAAGTCCCCCAAACATTTCTCAGTTTTCCCACAGGTGTTTTTGATTTCACCTCCAGCCAGCATGGCCGTCAGAACGATTCCACATGCCCAAACGTCTGCAGGCTGAGCTTTGAACTCCGTCCGGCTGAGAAGCTCCGGGGCCACGTAGGGAAGAGTCCCACAGAGTCTGCTCAGAAGACGCTCTCGCCCTTTGAAGCGAAACATCGTGGCGAGGCCGAAATCTGACAGCTTCAAGTTATCTGAGGCATATTTAAAATTCAAATTAATTAAGTAATTTTAAATTCAAATTTAAAATCAAACCAGTTAATCTGTCANTATTTAAAATTCAAATTAATTAAGTAATTTTAAATTCAAATTTAAAATCAAACCAGTTAATCTGTCATCACACACGCAGCATTCCCTCACCTTTGTCATCCAGCAGGATGTTCTCTGGCTTTATGTCTCTGTGCGTGATGCCGATACTGTGGAGGTACTCCTTCAATAAGAAGTAAGAAAGGAGAAGTAAGAAGGAGCGCTACCGCAGGTCCTTCATCCCAACAGCAATCAGACTCTTCAATAATACAACATGATGTAACCTGTTGTCTGCTGTTGTTGTTGTCTATGTCATGAAAAGCCACCTCCTCAATACCATAAGTCATATTTATTTTACACATGCAATAAGTTGCATTTATATTTATTGGGAACTGTGCAAACACCCACTTATATTAGGTGCAATTATTAATAACCAGGTGCAATTTCTCCTGCTGTGCAATCCATGTTGTATATAGTGTTTCAATTTCACTTATGTATATAGCATGTTTAAGTTGCTTCATTAATGTATATATTGTTTTATATTTTCTTGTACTTAACTGATGCACAGTGTAGTTATATTTTTTGTATGTCCTTTTTATATTTTTATCACTTGTTTCCCTGCACTCTGAATCCAAAGCTGCTGTAACAAGTCAATTTCCTCAGTGTGGGATTAATAAAGTCTATCTTATCTTAATACACACAAACGAGACATTATCGACATCAGGAAAAACGTGCAGGATGCCACGGCCACAGAAACTCACCACGGCTGAAATCAGCTGCTGGAAAAACTTGTGAGCGTCTTTCTCCGCCATCCCCACGTCAGGCTCTGAGAGGGAGGAGACAAGAGGAAGAAAGATGCAGCCGCACTTAGATAATCACCACCAACAACACCATAATCAATACATCAACACCGGAACGAGAAAGGCTTTTTAAAATATCAACTACGGTGAAAAAACAAAGGGTACGTTCTGAAGCCTACGGTGAAGTCATCAAAACTAAAAGACATTAAATGACACGAGAGAGTTTCTGCATCTTGGCACTGCAGAGTTTTTAATCTGTTGGATTTGTATGTATTTATTAATTATTGTCTATTTTTCTCCTTGTGTCATTTGGTTTTTGAGATTAGATACCATTTTATTGTCCGTTTCCATGGAAATTTGTTTGCATAACATGCCCAGCAACCAATGCAATAAGATAAAAATGCAGTAAAAACACTCAACAATTAGCAATTGTTGTATTAATTAATTAATTAATAATTATTATACTAAAATTATAACAATTTTAGTCATAGCANCAATTGTTGTATTAATTAATTAATTAATAATTATTATACTAAAATTATAACAATTTTAGTCATAGCAATTGGCTGTTTTTTTTTTCTTCTTCTTTTATTGGTGCTTTTTTAAAAAATATTGGATGATTTTACTTTTATCAATTTTTTCTCTTTGGTACTTTTTATAGAATATAAGCGGTATTTGTCTGTACCTGTACCTTTTCTATTGCTTGTGGCGTTTTTACGGTTTGCTGAACGGTTTTTGATGTGTACAGTCTTTTATGTAAAGTCTTTCATGTACAAGTGACAAACCAATTTCCCTACTGGGGATTAATAATAATTACCCTTAATCAACAAATTTATCCAAAAAAAAAAATAAATAAATAAATAGATAAATAAAAAAAATTAAGGCAAAGCAAGGAAAATGTATTTATATATTATACTTTCAAACACAAAGGCAAAATGCATTAAAACCTAATTTAAAAGACAGTAAGAAAACTAAAGCAACATTTAAAATAATGCATACAATAAGATAAAATCAAAAAATAAAATAAGATAAAATCAAATAAAATCAAACAGGATAATTTGTTTAATAACACAGTGTACATACTGCAGAGTTTTTAATCTGTTGGATTTGTATGTATTTATTAATTATTGTCTATTTTTCTCCTTGTTGTGTCTTTTGGTTTTTAAGATTAGATACCATTTTATTGTCCGTTTCCATGGAAATTTGTTTGCATAACATGCCCAGCAATCAATGCAATAAGATAAAAATGCAGTAAAAACACTCANTTTGTTTGCATAACATGCCCAGCAATCAATGCAATAAGATAAAAATGCAGTAAAAACACTCAACAATTAGTAATTGTTGTATTAATTAATTAATTAATAATTATTATACTAAAATTATAACAATTTTAGTCATAGCAATTGGCTGTTTTTTTTTTTCTTCTTCTTTTATTGGTGCTTTTTTTTAAAATATTGGATGATTTTACTTTTATCGATTTTTTCTCTTTGGTACTTTTTATAGAATATAAGCGGTACTGGGGATTAATAATAATTAACCTTAATCTACAAATTTATCAAAAAAAAATAAAAAATAACATAAAATAAATAAAAAAATTAAGGCAAAGCAAGGAAAATGTATTTATATATTATACATTCAAACACAAAGGCAAAATGCATTAAAACCAAATTTAAAAGACAGTAAGAACAAACTAAAGCAACATTTAAACTAATGCATACAATAAGATAAAATCTAAAAATAAAATAAGATAAAATCAAATAAAATCAAACAGGATAATTTGTTTAATAACACAGTGTACAGAATTAATTAGCCGCAGATTGAATTTCAGTCTAAAAACAAAACCGCAGAAGGATTCCGTGAGCAGTCTGATTCTTTCTGGTATCGACACGTTTCGGTCGATAACGTAAAAGCAGCACATTTCCGACACTTTTTTCTGCGTTTTGCGTTTCTGCCTCACCGATCCGGTCGAAGAGCTCTCCTCCCGTGCAGTACTCCAGGAACAGGTACACCGTCGGCCCTTCTTTCCGGTGGCCAAAGAAACGTACGATGTTGGAGTGGGTGAGTATCTACTGAACAGCAGGAAATGTTACGCAACGCAAAAACTAAATACACACACACACACACACACACACACACACACACACACAACAAAACACACACACACACAAAGTTATTCTTTGAAATGCTGGTTTTAAATAATGACAGGCAGGTTTACTTGGGTTTTCCCTGTTAAAACTCAGTCAGTACATCCTCCCTTTTAGCTACATAAAATATAGCATTTTTCCTCTTTAAAGGACCATATTGGTGATTTTGCATGGTTGAGACCAATAAATACTGCACATACCGTTAAATACTGCCAACCATTTTCCAAAAGATACTGCTGG
>VXCM01009865.1:0-16169 GCA_014773175.1 Lucifuga dentata | reverse complement strand
AGGGAATTTGGCAAAATAAAACAAATATACAATTTTATGTTTAGGAAAATGTTTGTCAGTAAAGTAACAAGAATGAGAGTAGTATTTATTGGACTTAAAGGACCATACCATCCATTTTGTCCACTGAGGAATATAGTCCAAGACCTGCGTTTATGGAAAAACTTAAAGGACCGTAACTTCATAAGGCTGTGTAACCATCATCAGGAGAAACATGGATTTTTAAGGTGGGTGTATCGCTTGAATATTTGATTTTGAAAGATTAAGAGATTTTGGAAAATATCAGGAAAACTGAAATACGGTTTTATCCTTTGGGAAATGATTGTCAGTAACATAACATGTAGAAAACTGAATATATTAGGCTCAAACATGCAAAATGGCCAATATGGTTCTTTAAATATGCAAAATGGTTCTGTGTGATTAAGGAACTTCTGTAAATCTTCATCCCCCACTGCTCTGATCTTACCTTATGGATGCAAACCTCCTTCCTGACATTCTCAGCACATTCTTTATCCTGNACTGCTCTGATCTTACCTTATGGATGCAAACCTCCTTCCTGACATTCTCAGCACATTCTTTATCCTGAGAAGTATCGACCACTTTCACCGCTACGGCCTCCTCAGTCTGCCTGTTCACCAGCAGCCTCACTCTGTCAGCACGGAGAGAGAGAAAACACCGGTNGCCTCCTCAGTCTGCCTGTTCACCAGCAGCCTCACTCTGTCAGCACGGAGAGAGAGAAAACACCGGTAGGAAGGTGTGGATGGGAAGAGAAGGAAGAGGAGGAGGATAAAGGCTGTGATGACACTGAAGATGACAGCTTGGGAATATAGCAAGGCTTCTTAAAATGTCTGAAAAGGCGCTAAAGGTCACTGAATCTGTCGCAAATCAACATTTCATTATTTTCTTTACTGTAAATCTTTTCTTATGTTAACTGAGTGTGTGAGCGCGTCACTTTTTGCTTTATTTTGTCCACAACATAAAGAAATATTAGTCCTGTTTGACCCTGATCCCAAGCGGGGTCATAATGTTGCAGGTTGCAATATATGATCACAGTTATGTATGTTGTGGCTAAAGCGTGCTATGCTGAGCAAGTGGAACGTGTCAGAAGAGAATGCTATAACAGATAATAATAAAGGAGGATTCATACTCTCCATAGGCTCCTTCTCCCAGCGTCTGAACAAGGTCCCAGTCCTGAACGAAGGGCACCGCCATGCTGCAACACAAGACCCTTAACGATATGACAGAAATGATGAAAGAACAGGTCCATAAACACGTCTTAAAACGCCAGATGCATTATCGTCCTACATTATAATCCTTTTGTCTTTTCTGTTTCTGATACCTGCCCTTGGTCTTTGTCAAAATATGAGGACTGGCTGCATCATCAGTGGGCGGAGCTTGACTAGTCATGTGATATTTGGACCAATTATGAGCAGGTATCAAACATTCTCCTTGCACACAGAGAGTACACAAAGAGCCTGAAGTAAAGGACCATACTGCTTATTTTGTGCGTTTGGGCTTAATAAACACAACCTGCATCACGTTATATTGCTGCCAACCATTTTTTCAAAACACACTACTGGAGCGGTAAATAATTTAACTGTTTTTCCCTACCTTCCCAACAGCCACTGGTTTCAGTTTTTTCCAGTACTCTATAAAAATCACCTTGTACAGAGTTGAAACATGCTTAAGTAAAAAAAAAAAAAGAAAAGGCTTGTATTAATTTTTTTTGTTGAAGTAACTTATTTAACCAGACCAACATGTTGGTCTGGTTAAATAAAAAAATATATATGTATGAAAAAAATATATATATATATGTAAAAAAAAATATATATATATGTAAAAAAATATATATGTATGTATGTGTGTGTGTGTGTGAAATGTTCTGCTGCAGTTATTATGTTTTCATTGTTTTGGAAATCTTTCCAAAGTAACGTAACATGTATGCAGGTTGTATTTAACAGGCTGAAACGTGCAAAAACCACTGTGGTCCTTTCAGGAAAACTTTTATCTGCTAATTCTGTTATTACACCACATTAAACATAAATGTCACAATCCTAAAGGCTTTAAAACCATGTTTCAGGTTTTTAAAGCTTTATTATGTGTGAAAACTGACTAAATCACAAACAAGCTGTTTTCCCTCTGTTCAGGCCATTAATGCAGATCTACAAAAACTGGGTCAAACTAATTAAACCTGCAATAATTTGACACTAAGAGCCTAGGACTATTTTAAAACCAGTTTCAGATTTTTGAAACCTTTATTCTATTTGGAAAACATAAAAAAGGACGATTTCACCAGTTTCTATCTGTCAATGTCTACAAGAAACAAAAAACATGTTTAGTCTCAATACACATAAACTAGATTTGTGTTTGCAGTACAAAGCCTGTTTAAATCCTGCTTCAGCTTTGTTAAAAATGTATTATATTTCTGGAAACAAAAAGGGATAAATGGTGAATGTGAAACAAACTTCAGCCTCATCTGTTACAAGCTAGGCTACGCTAACGAGTATAACTCAACACAAACACGAGCCGGTGAAACGCGCTTTGATGTTAAATCGGAGTTTAACTTACCTGATAAATTCCTCCACCTGTGGCGCTTTTAAACTCACTGACGCAGGTTAAATAAACTGACATGCGGACAAATTATCCACAAATTTGGCGCGTTGTTGTTCAACGAGGAATCATTCGTCATTTCCGCCTCGCCTTCTTCTTCGTGGCTTTTTCTTCTTTTTCTTCTTCTTTTGTCAGGCGGTTGGCAAGCCAGCATATTGGTGCATTACCGCCACCAATTGGACATGTGTGGAACAAAAGTTTGACAGACAAAAATAAATAAAATAAAATAAAATAAAATAAAATAAAATAAAATAAAATAAAACAAAATAAAATAATTAAATNAAATAAAATAAAATAAAATAAAATAAAATAAAATAAAATAAAATAAAACAAAATAAAATAATTAAATTACATTGTGGATTTTACTTCGGAATTATCGGCATCTATATTATGTTGCAATATCGCTCCCTGTTGAATAACCTGTCTCACATACAAAAATAGCATTAAAAACGGTTCAGCACTCCATCTAAGTTTATAAAGAGAATTTTTAGTTTAGATATTAACACGTGGATTTTGTGGGTATTGTTTTATTGAAAAAATAACAGAGACAACAACAACAAAGAGTAACATACAATGATATAAATACAAGGGATGATAGAAACATTTGCAAAAAAAATCTTCTTTGGGAAACCAGGATATAAATAATAAGAGCCTCTCTGTTCTTAATAGATAATGTAATCTTATTTAAGGTTTGGAATGTTTTAATGGCTTTCTTGTTTCTTGTTAAGTTAATCAAGGAATTAGCTAAATCTTTTAAGGTATACCGGAGCAAAATAAATGAAAATTAGGTTTAGAAAGCATCTCTCTGGATTTGTGGATATATTTGCCCAGAAAACATAGGACTTTCACATTATCTAAGGGCGTTTTCACACCTGAAAGTCCGGACCAAGGTCCGGAGCAAGGTTCATGTTTTTGTTACGTTGTATACATTTGGTCCGGTTAGGTTTGGTTTCACACTGCAATTGTGAGAGCGGACTAAAAAACTTTACCGACGTTATCTACGTCCTGTCGTCATCACCTACGCGACTTGCGTCTCCCTGTACTCGACACTGATTGGCCTGTTAGCGGGTATGTGTCTGACGTCAGCGTGACTTACCCTTACCAAATCTGAGGAGAAATGGATGAATAAGTTTGTTTCGTGGCCACTATAATAAAATTAGTATGGCATTTCTGCCAGCAGCAACAACTACAAGAACATTATTGTAGATTAGGCCGAATCCGTCAAGTTCACGCCCTCCTCTCGGGGAAATTGCGCCGTCGCCGACAGGTACGGAGGCGGAGACTACAGACAATCTTGGCAGCCTTCGCAATTCCGTCTTTGGAGAGACCATTAAGGTGAGTGGCAACAGTTAGTTAATAATAATAATAATAATAATAATAATAATAATAAATTAAAAACATACGTGTTACCGGCTCCAAACCCAGGGGCTATCTGGGCCTGCTACATATGCACAAGTGTGATCGGCCAATAGCCTACTATTGACACTAATCTAAAATATAATACAATCATATACAATCATCATAATCTAGTTCATTCATTGTTTTCAAGATTTCATAGTGTACCTAGTTAATAACAGTGCAGGCTATGCTAGTGTTTATGGTGGGATAAGTCGTTCTCTGTTGAAATAATAAGAATTGCTAACAAATGTCATTACAGTATGGCAGTAAAAATGAGTAGCATGGGTAAAAGTAGTCGTTGCTGAGTAGTGATCAAACTTTCGGCTGCTCACCATTTTCCGAAGTGTTTTCGACACATTCAGCACCGGGCAGCACATCGGTAGACGCACTTGAAGCTGCAGCTGATTCCACCACCTTAACGGGTGAGCTGGTTGGTCGAGTGCCCAGAATGTTGTCCAGAATGTCATAATAAGGAAATTTGTCCTTCTCGTTGGTGGAAGAACCACTTTTTCATAAGCTATCGCGCACTTTGATGTACTGCTGCCTCAGTTTTTTTATTTTTAGGTGACATTGCTCACCTGTCCTCTCATATCCCCCCTCTCTCATCCTCTCCGAAAACAGCTGGAAAGTCTCAATTTTTATGGGTTTTTTCCATTTAGTTTTTAATAAAATCATCGGACCAAATGTTAATTATATATTTGGTCTCCTCGTCTCCCCAGGTGGTCCCGCGACTCATTTTGTTTTGTTGTAAGGTTTTTCCTGTTTCCGGTTCGGACGGTTACCCCGCTACGGTTACTTCCTGTGTTTGGTCCGAAAGTCCGAATCATCCAAAAAATTGTTTTCACACTACAACAAACCGGACCATGGTTCAGTTTGGTCCGGACCGAGACCACCTCTTTTCGTCGGACCAAAGTCCGGGCGTTTGGTCCGGACCGTGGTCCGGGGGAGGTTTCACACCTGTAAATTTGGTTCGGATCAAACTGAAAAGTCCGAAAGTCCGGACCAAACGAGGTAGGTGTGAAAGGGCCCTAAAAGAGCACAGCCAATGAATATGAACCAGTAAATATGAAGTTTTTCTCTTTGTAGCACAAATTTTTAAGCACAGATAATTACTGAATTTACAAACAGAATAAGTTTCTGCTCAGTATGTAGGCTTGGTGACCTCATGGAAGGTTTTGTCCAGTTATTTCTGCCTGATATTACACACACACACACACACGCACAAAAAACAAAAAACAAAACAAAAAAAAAAAAANAAAAAAAAAAAAAAAACATAACAAGCTGTTAATTTTGGGGTGAATCATTAAATTTATATATCAGTAAGCAACGCTGACTTCTGCTGCAGCTTTTGGGAAATGATGCAGCAAATGTTTGTACTTCGTCTTGGTTTCACAATTGGTTTGTTGTTTTATGCATCATGTGACTGTGTGTGTACTGTGTGTGTGTGTGTGTGTGTACTGTGTTCGTATGACGGGAAATCTGGATCAAAACGAGACACAATGGCCTATTTAATGTCAAGACACAAAAAACAGAAAGCACTGACAAAACAATATTGAATTATTCACGTGTTTTATCAAAATGTTTCACATGTAAAACTCAAACACAAATTCTTCATCCAGAAAAATGTTGGTGTATTGGGAGTAAAGCTTAAGTTATTATATTTTCTTATTTTACTATGAGCTTTAAAATTAAGATGTTAAACAGAGTAATGCTGAATTATTTTATTTTCTAACTGTAGGAGGATGAAGCTCTAATGCAACTTTAAAATTTTGCAGGAATTTGTTTGTGTTGGAATATTTCCTGTGACACAAACTATTGATTGCCTTTTATTTGTGGTGAAGTTAATAAGTGGCAGGTTCATCTGACTTTGTCCCACCCTTTCTGCTCATCATCGTTCTCTTTGAGATAAATGTACATCTTCATCAAAACCTCAGTTTTACACCGTTCCCTGCTGTAAGTTTCAACATGGGATTTTCTGTCAGCTGCAGCTGCTTTGCTGCACTTTCATTTCTCCTCTGTTTGGGTGAGTTTCTTTCTTTTTTTTTTAACAAGAGAGTTATATTTTATAAAAACATAATTTACAAAAACTGGGAATTTCTAAATTCCAAAGAAAACATGAATCGTAATATGTAACAGACCGTACTTTCTGCTTGATGAATTTATAAAAGCATTAGACATTATATAAAAGAAGTACTCTGACATATGTATTATATTTGAAGTTTATTTACACTAGAATTAATCAAAACAACCGTTGTACTGGATGAATATTGCACATCACATTACAGAAACAAAGAGAATTCAAAGTGCTTTATTTAAAGACTAAAATTGTGTTAAAAACAACGTTTCTGATAAGGAAAATACAATAAAATAGAATGAAATGAAAGAAAACAGAATAAAAGAAAGACAGACAAAAGACTGTCAATAAATTTTACAGTTCAGTCCATAAATAAAGAAATTTAATAAAGAGATTTTAAAAAATCTTGACTACGTAATTGGGGGAACATTTAACCCAATATTTTGTGCCTAGTATGATTTTTTTTTTTTTTTGGGGGGGGGGACAAATAAAGAATTTTAAAAAAAATCCCTTTTAGAGCAAGTCTGTAGACTTTCTGTCTTTCTTTCTTTAATAGACTAAGGATGATTTAGTGAAAACTGACTGCATAAACTTGAATATTTAGTTAAGTATAACTGGCATGATGACTGAACATGCATTATTCCTGTAGGCTGCCTGAGAACAAGAGAAGCAGGTATGAACCCACCACATCTCTGTGACCGAGAAATGCGAATAAACACTTTTTTTTTTTTTTTNCTTTTTTTTTTTTTTTTAAGGTGGCGTTTGGTGCGACTGCACAAAGGACAAGGTACAGATTGAAGGAGGAACCTACAGTCTAACCAAGCAGCTGCAGACAGGCAGCGTGCTGATCTATGAATGTCCGAAGGGCTTCTATCCATATCCTGAGCGGTCACGTGTCTGCCAGCGCAACAGTCAGTGGAAACCAGTGCCCAGAAGATTCCCACCCCAGAGATGCAGGAGTAAGTGAGCTGATGATGGCTGCTGAATACACTTGGAGGTTTTGTTTCAAGAGGAGCTTCAGAGTCTCGTCTTATTTAGATTGAAGTTTATTGAAGGTCTTACGATGCACCAGGAGATCGTCCTTACAGCATGAAGAGAATCTCTAAAGCAGGGTNCCACTCCCGGACCCAACTCGATCTTTTCCTCTCATTTGGTAATAACAACAGAAAACAATTTTCTAATTTATATTTATTTTTAAACGTAACCCTTTACAACTGCAGCAGCCCGGCACCAGGCCCAGCACTTCCATTGTAGCGTTTGTAGTGTTTTATAATCACCACTTCTCAATAAAATGGAGCCATACAAATATCTATGGAAAGCTTAGATTCTCCTGAACAAAATGAGCCCAAGCATGACATTTTATCAACACATGATCCCGAGATAAGTGCGACTAAAGTACAAGATTTTTTATTTTTTTGGAGAAGTCATCTGAGGACCTGATAGGTAGGACCCGCAGGCGCATTTGGCCCACGGACCGCCAGTTGGGGATCCCTGCTCTAAAGTATAGAAGTTACACAGTGGCTTTATAGAGAGAATGCAAGAAGGCAGGTAGAGCTGGTCAGGACTGACTCTGTAGGCGACTGTGAGGTAAAGGTCATCTTCTCATGGGAAGTAGAGGAAAGAAAAGTACAGAACTGACAATTTGTATCATAAAATTCCAAAGTACAGAATGATTTGTCTCACGCAGTCAGAACTCGTCTAGGAAAGCACAGCGTGTCGATGCTTTTCTACAGCTACAAATAAAGAATTTAGGTCAAGGATCAGGTGTCAGAAAGACGTTTAGCAGATTCAACACAGAGTGTATATTTCCATCAATGGCAGTGAGAGATAGACCTTAGCTGGTAAAACTTTCCAGAGTCTTGATGCTTTTATTTCATCTGCAGTGGTTGAATGTCCAGACCCCAACGTCCTGGAGTATGGAGACGTCTCTCCTCCTCAGGAAAAGTACTACGTGTACAACGAGACCACGTATGAGTGTAACTCTGGATACACGCTGCGTGGTTCATCTACACGTGTCTGTCTACCGAACGGGAAGTGGAGCGGCTCTACTCCCATCTGCAGCCGTGACAGTAAGCCCAGATCCAAACTCATCACTGAGGTCACAGAGGTCGAGTCCTCAGCACGTATTATTATATTATTATATTCAAGCAAAAAGTACTGGGAAAAATGATACCAATTGACCTGATAATGGTGCTGTAAAATCCACTTTTACATTTTGACCTTTAACTTTTGAACCATGAGTCATATAATAATGTTTTCCTCCTGGATTCCTTGGATCTAGATGCAACCAACCAAACAGGCCACACCCATTTTGCCTGACTATATTTTGAATTTTTTCTAGAACTGTTTATTTTTCTTGTCCTGCAACAATTTTGGCTCAATTCTCCCAAAATTTAGCAGGTAGAATGTTTGGACCAAGCTGGAAAAAAGTTAGTTCTTTGTTCTGTTTTTTAAAAAAATATATATTCTTTAACATTTTGCTATAATTGGTTGCCAAAGTTGAGCCTGGCTTATTCTTCAACCACAGTAAAATTTTGTCAATAATTTCGAAACGCTAGAATCAACATGCTTTTTTTCCCCTATATTTCATGGACTGAGATGCATCTATCCATGTATACCATGCTCACGTTGGTTATTCATCAAATTGTCGTACGTGCTTGGACCCCACTAATCCGTCTGTGGCTATATTTGCAATTAAATTTAGTACAGGTCTCCAGGGGATGAATCCTAATGACACTGATGATCCATTTATTTTTCATCTCACACTACCGGCTGGTTAATTTACATGAGCGCGACACATTCTTGATGACTGCTCAGCTTTGAGCTTTACTCTAACACAGTCTGGCAGTGTGTTTTATGAATCCTGTCTGGCTGATGCTAGCAAAACAGATTAGGTTGAAAAGCTAGCAGAGCAATTCTTATTAGATTATCTTATTAGTGCAACATATAAATCTTTATTTGCTTTGTAACTAATGAACGATTTGATGCATGCATGTCCTGTGATTGTTTTTGTCTTTCCCACAGCTGGGAATCACTGTGCTGATCCTGGTATCCCACCTGGTGCCTCCAGGATAGGAAACACATTTCATATTGATGACACAGTAAAATACAGCTGCAATGGCAAGCTATATTTGGTGGGTTCAAGTGTGAGAGTGTGTCAAGAGAACAGCCACTGGACGGGAACAGAGCCCGCATGCTACTGTAAGACAGATATCTATGTACGCTGATGATATGCTGTGTTATTTGAGTAAAGTTTAGCCATGAAAATGCTAACCGCTAATTTGACAGAAACATTTCTGTATAAAATACTGTATGTTAATGTCATATCAAATCTGTGAGTCATGCTAAGATAAGTTTACGCCTCATAGTTCTATAAAATATGTGGGTGTTGTTTTCCTTTCTTAGTTCTTTCTTGTAATTTTTTGGCTTTTTTTTCCTGTAGAAGTTTAAATCTTCATATTTCTAAGTAAAACTCTTCAACTCTTGTCTCTTATCGCAGACAAACACACCTACGACACACCACTGGAGGTCTCAGAGGCCTTTGGCGGTGCAATCAAACAGACCCTGACCACGCTAGAGTCCACTGGTAAGATCCTGGACCAGTTTCATTTCTACCAGTTTCAACATTAGCAATGCCTAGTAATTCCTCGTTTAAGGTAAATGAGAAAAGATGCAGCTAAACAGGCATTTATGAATGAAGGAACATAGTTGCATGATGATATTTGCCCATACTGACACGTTAAGTCTGGCAGTGTGTTTTATGAATCTTGTCTGGCTGATGCTAGCAAAACAGATTAGGTTGAAAAGCTAGCAGAGCAATTCTTAATAGATTATCTTATTAGTGCAACATAAAAATCTTTATATAATATGACATCACTACATTATTTGCTGTTGGTTTTCCAGACGACACACAGGAGGGGAGAAAAATCAAGATTACAAAAAACGGGACCCTTAACATCTATATCGCTGTGGATATTTCTGAGAGCATTGAAGAAGAGCAGTTTAAGGAAGCCAAACTTGCTGTTCAAAAACTTATTACAAAGGTGGGAAACACACAGATTTCAATTCATTAATAATAAAATGTGAGTAAATTATTTCAGATTTACATTATAAAACCTAACATCTAACATTTTTATCCAATAAAATAGGTTATATCAGCGGTTTCCCAGTGCTATTTTACAGTGAAAAAACTAGAAAATTTAAGAAAGTCTCAGAATCTTGTCTTAAGATGATTCAGTTTTTTCCTAATTCAAGGAAAATAAGGTTTTAAAACATGTTTTTTTATGTGCTAGATTATTAGAAACTTTTCAAGAAAATTTGCCTTGATTTATTTTAATATTTAGTTCCATCAACATATTGATGAAATGTATTTTTGGCAGTATTATATTATTTGGTGAACATTACAGTTAGTCTTATATAAGTGTAATTTTCTAGGTGACAGACTTGATGAAACTTCTTTCTCTGTCAGGATTCGATTCAGCTGACGTGTACAAACATGCAATTATTTCATCCCATTTGGCCGCCAGAACTGCAGCAGCCCATCAGAAGTACATTTAATCAGAAATTACCCGTCATAAGTTTGACAGATGCGTCTTGGCTTGAACATCCTGGCTGGTTGTCAGAACACATTACTGGCTGCTCCTCCTGCTGATCAACGCATCAATTACTTAACAAAATAACAACCATAAGCACTTTGAAACATAAAGAGACGCTGCATTAACAAAATATTTTACAATATTTATGCTTTTTTTTTACAAGTTCATATTTAACAATGGCGTTCCCTTTGCTTTATCTCTCTGCAGATTTCATCTTTTGCAGTTAGTCCCAATTATGAAATCCTCTTTTTCTCCTCTGACATACATGAAGTTGCAAACATCATAGATTTTTTTGTTGGGGAAAAACAAACACTTCCATCAATCATGAAGAAACTGGAGGACTTTGAGATAGGGGGTGAGTAAATTGACTTTATCCATCATATTTTAGACATAATAGTGTCTGATGCTGAGTTTCTGATTGACTCTGACAGAGAGAGACGTCGCTGGGACAGACCTGAATCTCGTCTTCATGACCTTTACGGCGCGACTGTCCTTTATAAAGCAACGAGCTGGAGACGGATTTAAGGATCATCGTCACGTCTTCATCGTTTTTACAGATGGTAATGAAGTTGGATCTTTTCTACGTTCAATTTATGGATTCAAACATTTACAATAAAACTATTTTACTTATGATTTAACAATATTTTTAAGGTAGACTTACTACTGAGTGTATAAAGCAAAGCTACATTTGTGTTTGCTAACTTATCTGCTAATTTCACAACCAGAAGGCAGCAGTTCAAAAGCCAAAAGTGGGTGGGAGTAATCGAGAATGCCTAATTTTTATTTTAAAGTACCATACTTGTGATTTTGCATGTTTAAGTCCAATAAATATGAACTGCATACATGTTAATTAATTTGTTATCGTGAGAAAAACTTACTTTGTCCTCAGATAATGAGGTAACTGATCTTAAATCTTAAAATTAATAATCATAATAATAATTAAAATCTTAAAATAATAACCACAGCTTCCAGAAATAATGGAGTTAGATTATCTGTTCATATCCAAATAATGCGTCATGAGTTTGTGGGCTTTACATCTAATTTTCTGTGCTAACTGAAGCTGTTAATATGTTGGATTTTTTTTCACTACAGGTGGATATAATATGGGTGGATCACCTGAAAAAACGGTGGCAAATATAAAGAACATGGTGTACATGAACCACAGCCTGATACAAGAACGACAGGAATATCTTGGTGAGCTTTATCTTCATGGATGTGTGTGTGTGTTTATATAGAATATCATTTCTTGGGCTATGTTTTTTTTTCAGTGTGAGTGTGAAGGTTTTGAAAAAAAATGGAAGAATTTTGTAGAATAAGATATATTTTAAGATTTTTTTCAATGTTTTGGAATGTTTATCTATTTATCTGTATATTTTTGTATGCATTTTCTATATTTTTCCCTACAAAGGAATTTTATTTATTTTTTAAATTTTTGTTATGTTCAAGATTTATAAGAATTTTATGAAATGGGATTAACTTTTATTTATTTATTTTTTTTAGAACTTTCTATAAAGAACTAACATTTTTGGACTAATTTATTTATTGTGTCATGTTGTGGTTCATTTGCGCATCTGTGTTTTGTTTTGTTTTTTTCCTTACAGATATTTATATTTTTGGTATCGGTACTGAGATTTTTGATGACAACCTGCAGCCGCTCACGGCAGGCACAGGTGGGCTACATTACTTCAGACTACAGAAAATACAAAACCTGCAAGAGACCTTTGATGAAATTATTGGTAAGTGTAATGTGAAAATAAACATAAATTAACCTAAATAACTAAATATAATGGGGCCCCAGTATAGACCCTTGTGGAACACCGGTAGTAAAAATTTCATTTAGCAAGTTTTGAAAGATGATTGTCAAACTTTCTTGAGATCAAGAAACGGCGCTCTCATAACCTCTTTACAACACCCTTTGTCCAATAGAAATTTAACTTTTATTGTAAAATAAGATTCAGCCATTGAGTTGAATGGTTGGTTCCAAAGCCTAAATGCATCAGGTGCAGGATACATGAGCTTTGACAACCCTTTAAATACAGGTAGAAAGTGGATCTCCATCCATTTGGGCATTGGAGTAATCTAAACTGACATAAACTCTAATTTGATTGCATTTATAATATTAGGGGACATTAATTGTTATGAGTTTTCTTAAATCTTTTTTCCTTGCAGATGAAGAAGACGTTAAGGGTCTATGTGGTCTTCACAAAGACTATGAAGTAAATGACAGAGACCCCGAGAGGAAGAAGTATCCATGGCTGGCATATATTGTTGTCAAGGTGATCATTCTATAAAATGTGAGCGTAAAACTAAATTGTTCCCAAAAGTAATTATTTACACCTAAGAAAAAAATATCTCTGACATCATTTTAGAATCGAAAATGCCTCGGCTCTCTGGTAACCCCCAAGTTTATCTTGACTGCTGCTCATTGCTTCAGATTTGAAGATCTACCCAAGGATGTCCAGGTTGAGATTGATGATGGGCGAGGCCTAGGTAAATTAATATGCAAAATATTCAGGTGTTTGTTATTTCCATCATTTTTTATAGTGTAATACAGAGGGAGTATGCGTTGAACATTGCCAAAATGTGAAAATTTGAGATTGATGTCTAAAGAAATGCACCCAGTCAAACAAACCCATACAAAACTGCTGTGAAAACGTCATTTTTGATTGGTTCTTTACTTCTGTAACATGTTGAGATCAATATGTACACACTTGAATTTACCAGCATCCATGTTTCACAGGCCTTAATGCCAGCAGGTTAAGTGTGACCGACTGGCCAATCAGAATAAAGTGGGCTGAAAGAGATGTTATTAAAAACGGCCTGTTTTCAGTCAGTGTGCATGGCAGTGCTGCAGCAACAGACAGTAGAAGTAGAACTGTCTGTAGTCAGTAAACATACAAATCCGTCCACTGTTCTGGTGATGTGATTTCTGAGTAAAGTGTGTGAACGTGAGGCAGAGTTACAGGTAGCTACGATCACTATTGATCTGATCAATACATGAGAACATTAATCTGAAAATCATCTGTAACTCAGATGAAGACTGGAGTGGTTTCATTTTCAAAAAAGCTCTCAGCTACAGCAGCAAGAAGCCAATTTCAGGTTTATAGATTTTTTAAATGGAGAAAATTCTTGGATGTTGCTGCTCTAAATGTATGAAAGGAACTATTAAAGACTATTAAGACAATTACCAAACCCATAACCAGCTGGTAAGGAACTCAAAAGAGGACATTCATTATTACTGTTCATAACTGTTACTGTTCTTCCTTTTGATGTTCTCCCTCTACAGTTAAAAAAGTCAAAACTTTCAAAATACACCCAAACTACAAAATTAATGCTAAAGTGGATGAAGGTGTGAAGGAGTTCTACGACTACGACGTGGCTCTCATCGAGCTGCAGGAATTCGTTAAGATCTCCACTAATGTCAGGTAAAAAAAACATCATAGTTACTATTTGGACTTTGCAGTATACACCATCACTCAGAAGTGTGGAATCACTAGTAATTTCCACGTAGAATCAATGTTTCCGGTAACGTAAAACTAGTTTTGTTTCATATGTATGCATAAAATGATTCTGTGATGGTATGTCTGTTAGTATTTTGCACCTACAGGTTTAAAATAATTAGCAAGAAGATATTTTTATTTAAATTGTCCAGAATCCTGACATGACATGTAGATGATTCCAGATTCATGTAGAGAAGCTGTATGTGGCTTCAGAGATTATTAAGAAATTCTAAATTATTCCCTGATGCTCTAGAACAGGGGTGGGCAACCTTTCCTATCAAAAGAGACATGTTTGGCCCCCCAAAAAATATATATGTATATATATCTATATATATATATCTGTCTGGAGCCGCAAAACATATTTGAGCTTTATAATGAAGGTAACATAGCTTATTAAGTCTAAATTAGCCTATCAACGTTACTCATAGGGTAAATGAGCATTCATTAAAATGTTTTACTACGTGACTACTCTGCAGTAGGCTATTTATGATTATTTGGTCCTTTAACTTGCATTTGCATTATAATATACCATGTTTTGTTACATTTATGAAATTATAGAACTACAGATCTTCTCGAATTAAAAAAAAATGTTTTAATATTTCATCAACTAAAATATGCATCATAGCCTCCATCTGCTGCCCGATGTCTTTTCCTCTTAATTTTGCTAAACCTCAGTAGCAGTTGCTAGCATGGATGTATACATAAATGGCTAGTCTTAGTCTCCTGAACTATGGATTACTTACAACAATGATAAATTAAAATTAAACTGTTAACAAATAACCATTGTTCATTTCCATATAATTTTTTGTCAAAGCCACAGGGAGCCACAAGAGATGGACAAAAGAGCCGCATATGGCTCCGGAGCCGCAGGTTGCCTACCCCTGCTCTAGAAAATGATGCCTCACATTTACAAAGCAGAGATTAAATCTCATGGTGGAAACTTTGATCATTTAAAAACTCCCCCCCCCAAAAAAAAAAAAAAAAAAAAAATTCTGAAATACTAAATAAAACATCTTCAAATACATTTTGGTGTTTGTTTCATATAATTAAATAAACACTATTGAATAAAATAGCAAGAACTACTTAAATGATTGAATTTTGAGTGGTATTTTGAAGGATGCATATTTGGAATAAAAAAATGTATTAGATCGTTAAGTATCGTTAAGTATAAGTCAGTGTTAAATGGTATCTCCCTCAGACCCATTTGCATCCCCTGCACCCAGGAGACCAATGCAGCTCTCAAACTGGTTAGTGGATCCACTTGCAGACAACAAGGTGACTAAACTCTTTTAAATCTGGCAGCCTGTTTAAACCCGGGCTTTAATGGACACGCGGTAAAAGTCTTTCTGGTCGGTTTACAGAGCAGTACCTGTTAAAGGATCATCTGGAGAAACTCACTTTCCTCACCAAATCACAGTACTCAATAGATGAAAAAGACGTCTACGCTAAGCTTGGCGATAATGTGAGTATGCAGCGCTGGATGTGGCTGGTTTTTGAATATAATCTCTTAATTTTCTACCTTAAAAGCCCCATTTAAGTTTTCATCTCTAGATTAAGGTGGAATGCTGTAATAAGTGCTGGAATAAGTAACTTTAAAGGGTAAAACAGCTGAATTTGATCTTTAACAAAACAAAGTGAAGCTGTAAATGTTGCTTATGCCTCACAGTCTGGTGTTACAATAATGAACATCTTCTAATAACTGAAAGGGCCATATCCGTGATTTTGCATGTTTATTTATTTATTATTTTTCTCTTAATCTTTCAAATTGAGGGATGCTTCAAATTATGCTTCAAATTCAGAGATGTAACCCAGTTAGAGTTTTTACTGTCTCTGGGCAAAAAAAGTGTGTATTGAAAAATATTTTAAGACCAAATTTTAATTTCTAGGGGGAAAAAATCACTACTTTTAAGGCCTTATTTGTTGTTGTTTTCTGAATGCAGCCTCAAGGGGGCACAAGCCAGTGTCCTCCTTGTGCCGGTCCCAAGCCCGAATAAA
>VXCM01009864.1:0-11348 GCA_014773175.1 Lucifuga dentata | reverse complement strand
GTGTGTGTGTGTGTGTGTGTGTGTGTGTGTGTGTGTGTGTGTGTGTGTTAGGGGGGCAAAGCAAGAACGGAAAGAAATGGAAATGATTTAAGAAGCACTGCATTATTTACACAATATTATCATACGTGTATTATTAACATGATATCAATATTTCTTTTTTTTTTAATATAACGGTTATCNCGTTTCAGTCTGATGGTAAATTTCAGCGGCGTCGGAGACATTTTACTGTCCCATGTGTTGTGAGCAGACAGGAGAACATAAAACTGTTTGCGTCATGTGTTACTGATGTGCTCACGATGTCAGACTGTCACTAAAAGAATTCACAATAACAATATTATTGCGATGTATATAAAAAATCTGAAGGAAAAAAAATTATACGGCATCACATCGTGTGTGTGTGTGTGTGTGTGTGTGTGTGTGTGTGTGTGTGTGNGATATTATCATACGTGTATTATTAACATGATATCAATATTTCTTTTTTTTTTAATATAACGGTTATCATCAACACCGGTATACCGTGACACCCTTATTACTGATCAGTACATTTTTTTTTTTATACTTCATTTATGAATTTTCAATAAACCATAACAAAAAACATTTAACAAATACACACACACACATATCAAAAAAAAATAAATAAATAAAAATTTGCCAGCCAGACCTCATCATCAAAACTGATCAGTACATTTGATAGAAAAACACTCAGCTGATCAATTTATTTAAATGGTGAGTTTTGAACCACACACACACACACCACCCCCCCATGCCACACGGTATGTGTGTGTTCACGTGTTATCTTAGCATCGATCTCTTAAATGTGGAGCTCTAAATCAGAGTGTGTGTTTCTCTGCTGGTTTAACTTGTCCGTTTTTGCAGACGAATCAGGTTAAATCATGACTCTGAAACATGAAGCAGCTCATTAACACACTGATTTTTACCTGAAACACACCTGACAACAATGCTATCCTAATGTGACACCGCCATGCTAATTAACTTGTGGAAACCTTTATGAATGAGCTTTAATTGTCACGGTGCTCATTTCATGTGATGCTGTGTAGTTATCCTGACTTTTTATGATGTGTATGTTAAAACTTTGATTATAAGGCCATAAATCCATTTTTTCAAACATCAGGTAAATTATGAACTGATTTTTTCAGACATGCTAACGCTATAACTGGTGTAAGCCACTTCCACAAGTTTCCTTCAGTTACCTAACGCTTCACGTATATTAAGGGAACCTTGGAAATAATTCCATCCATGTATACGTCTTACTCGCGTTATGGCCAGACTAAAACAATCAGAGTATAATGTTCATGTAAACATACTGAGTGTTTTATTTCCGTACTGTCTGGACAGTCTCTTACTTTTAAACCTTTGACATATTTATTATTCTGTACTTGGACATTTGGTGAAGTAATATTGTTAGCATGTAACTTTTCAATGAGTAACTTTTTTCAGTGGAGCCATGCTAGCAGTTTCCCCCTGCTTCCAGTCTTTGTGCTAAGCTACGCTGACCACAAATGAAACCTCCAGTGTTTGCTGATCCACAGAGACGCTTTTCAGTTCTACTTTCGTCTTGTTACTGCTGACCACAACTCTGCATTCTGTGGTTTGTGGACTGACTTTGTGCCATTTTGCGTGTGTGTGTTTGTGTGTGTGTGTCAGGTTGTTTGGTGTAACAGGGAACTGTGCGGCCTGTAGCAAGCTAATTCCAGCCTTTGAGATGGTCATGAGGGCCAAGGAGAACGTCTACCACCTGGACTGCTTCGCATGCCAGCTCTGCAATCAGAGGTGAGTGATTGGTCCCCATTCCTGCTCCTCTCACGCCTTCTGTCCAATCAGATGGCTGGTCAGTAAGGCAAGATGGCAGCACAGTGAATCCCAAATCTCAGTCCGTGCTGCAGATAGTTGAAGACAGATCAGAGATTTATCACTATAAGCAGTAAGCAGCAGACAGGCCTTAGGGATGGTGATTATAGTCCTGCAGGCTCGCGGTGCAGGTACACTTCCATGTCCACACCTGTGCTTCCCATCAGTCTTCATTACAGGGCCTCCACCTGCATCCTGTAGACAAGGTGTAGTCACAAATTTCCACTTTAGAGGAGGCAACAAACTCACTGAGAGAAAAGCCTTCATTCCAATAAACTCTTCTGCACAGTGAACCTTTACAGTTACAGTTAGCATATGTATTAGGGCTGGGCAGCCTGAAAATAATGTCATGATATCTGAAGGTATTTCTGTGATAACAATATGAACAATGTTTTATTGTTGATTTTAGAGGTAAAAAATACTACAAACTGTACCAACATGAGTAAAAATGAGTAAGTGTAAAAATAGCACAGCAGTGTTTTATGTAACCAAATCCTGTAATATTTTAGCTTGTGAACAGTAACTCAAATTAGCTTTAGCTGCTTGTCTTCAGTCATTATAAAACATAAATAAAATGACTAATGATGTCATCAGATCTGATCTTTGGCAGGTTATGATTTTCCCTCCAGAGCTAAATAGCCTCTATGACGCTAAACTTAAATATGCTGTAAAGTCCAAATCCACCACAAGACAAGAACTCACCTGAAGTTAGCATAGCAGCTAAGCTAACGCTGTTCATCCATCACAACAATAAGTCACCGCTGACAAACTCACCGCTAAGCTAATTTCGCTCCACTGTTAGCTTTTTCTATCACAGGAAGTACAGCTAGCTAATGCTTCAGCTATGCTTGATTGAGTTCATTGTCACTTCCTTTTGTTTTGCATCTCAAAGCAACTGTTCACTTATCGTAATTTTTTTTTTTTTTTTTNTTTTTTTTTTTTTTTTTTAAGTCAGCGCTTTGCTAATTTAACTCCACCGTCAGCTAGTTTGTCTCAGTCAGCGTTAGTGGCTGATAGCTGGTTAGCCTTGTAGCCAAACTATTTCCAAACAGAGCTAGCTCCAGTTTTTAGGAACTCGCTCGTCAGACGCTGACCTCTGACTTTCGGGCATGCATGTTTAGTTTCTTCTTGTTGCACATGATGTGAAAATATAAATATCATTAATATTGTGATATAAATTTTGATCATATGAAAAATTATACCATATTATCAATATGTACAATGGCATATTAGGGCCATATAAGACAAAAAAAAAAAAAACCGGGNGGGGGGCATTATTTTGAGTTTTTAAACTGGCAAATATGTGAGTTTACAAATTTAAAAAATTTGCTAGTTTTAAAAGTGTGAATGCATGTGATAATTTGATGATTGTATCCTTATGATAATTCAATGATTTTGCACTAAAAGCACAAGTATTTCTTTATTGCTAAATCCAATGGAAAAGTATAATTTAATAAGGCCATTACTGTAGGCATAGTCACAACAACAACGTGAGGCCTTATTATTTTTCTGAGTTTAAAATCTCGCAAATTTGCCCCTTAGCAAATTTGTTCGTTTTGGCCTTATTAAATTATACTTTTCCATTGGATTTAGCAATAAAGAAATACTTGTGCTTTTAGTGCGAAATCATTGAATTATCATAAGCATACAATCATTGTACGGACTTTTAAAACTCAGAATAATGCCCCCCTCTTTTTTTCCATTTTATGTGGCCCTAATATGCCGTCCTAGATATGGCACAGCCCTCCAGAAAATATCTTTTCATTGTGGAGACGTGTCATTTTTCTGTGCAGTTACAACATATATGCAGCATTCTTTATAACCTTAATGGAATTGTTACAGTAACCTTGATGGAACATTTTCCAGATGTTCTGGAAAACCACTCAGGAACCACAGGGAAGGTTAAAGAACGTGTTTACTGGGCTACACACACACACACACACACACATTCAGCTGCACATTGTGCATGCTAAAGGAGTAAGCCCTGGTTACGCACAATTAGCATTGGGTTATTGTGTTGCCACTTCAGCCGGCTGCAGCAGACGGCCTCCTCTAATGCAAGAAGTCAGCTAATCTTCATCAGCGTGGTCAGGCAGGCGCACTCTGCTCTCCCACATTAAAACCCATTTAGGCGCGAGCAAATCTTTCTTTTCACATTAGGCCAGCTGATGAACTGTTGCATTAAACTGACACTAGTGTGTTGCACTTGGTCTGCTGTGGCCTTGCTGGCATAGCTCAGTCACCCATCACCGTGTCACACGGCCTGGATAAGATTTATGGTGTGGGCCGAGCTTTATTTCTCAGCTCAGCCTTTTGTCTTCCATTTTATTTGTTGACATCAGTCGAGTGATGCGGGATGATACCTGCACTCTGATACCTGTGCATCTGTCCACACTAACTCACATTATGCCGGAAGTTCCTGACATAACTGATGATTTCAGGATTGATCTGAAGTTTGTCCTCATAGAAGATGTTCTTTAATCATGTTTGCATTTATAAAGGATAAAATGTTGCACATTAAAGGACCATACCATCCATTTAGCATGTTTGAGCCTAATATATTCAATTTTCATACATGTTACGTTACTGACACTCATTTCCCAAAGGATAAAACCGTATTTCAGCTTTCCTGATATTTTGCAAAATCTCTTAATCTTTCAAAATCAAATATTCAAGCGATACACCCACCTTAAAAATCCATGTTTCTCCTGCTAATAGTTACACAGCCTTATGAAGTCACGGTCCTTTAAATTTTTCCATAAACGCAGGTCTTCTTTTGGGACTATATTCCCTGGTGGAGGCATACATTCACTCCACGCTTTTTATTGAGCTTAAACGCTAAAATTACATAACTTCTGTCATGTATTTTTGTCCATCCTGGATTACCGTAGCCGGAACATGCCAGGTATGCTATGGGTAGGCACGTTCTAGCTATAAGCTGTGTTGAGCAAATAAATGGTTAAATCCAATGTTGATCTGAGTTCGTATTTGTTACATATAACTAAAAAAACCTGAATACACGTCTTGTTGGTGATGATGGATTACCTATCCCAAGAACGTTTCAAGTAACAACAAGTTGATTTTAATAGCAGAATGAACTGAAACTAATGGAGGTCTGGAAGGTAGGAAAAACATTTTTAATTCATCGTTCAAACATGCAAAATGGGAGGTATGGTCCTTTAAGCTCATATGCATGCATATGAATCGTGTAGAGTGGACTCATTGAAATTTTTCATGATAATCTGAATACTCAGCACGGTTACATGCACATTAAAGCAACAATAATACTCGGATTAAGGCGATAAATTGTTTTATTTTTTTCAAATGTCATAAATACTATACCTTATATACTGAAGTATATAAGCTGAGTTTTTATGACCAAATTTCACAAATCAGATCGGGGGTCGGCTTATACATGAGAAATTCAGCTTTCCCAGAGAAGGAAATTTCCAGGTGGAAATACTACCATTACCACTACCCATGGAAAATAGTTTAAATCATACCTTTGAATGAGATATTTCCTGACTAAACATCTTATCCAGCACATTTTGCGGCGGCTAGTAAGCTGTGATCCGTCAGTTATGGTAATCAACTTCTGAAATAAATATCATGTTTGCCGGTAGGTGGATTATTTTCAGAAAATCATAGGAATACTATGACAATACCCAGAAAAACAGGTAATTTGCTAAACAAANATTATTTTCAGAAAATCATAGGAATACTATGACAATACCCAGAAAAACAGGTAATTTGCTAAACAAATAAACTGAAGGAACAACATCAGGGGGGTCGGCTTATACACGAGATCAGCTTATAGTCTAGTATATACGGTAATTAAAATGAGATAAATTGGACTATTCTTACTCTGAGTTACAGATCTAAAACAATTTATTCAGGCTTGTTAAACTCTGACGTGTATTTCCTCGCTTGGCTATTAATTCTGTCCATGTATACATCTTTCTCATACTTATATCTTAATTAGAGCACAAATACTCAGAGTATTGTGTACATGTAAATCTGTTTGCAGCTTCTCATCACTTTGAGCCATGACAAGATTCACGTCTGTTAGTTTTGTTTGAAAAAGTTTAATGTTTTGTGCTTTATAACACAGAAACCCAGTGTTAGTGACATGGCTGCCATTTCTGAGCTCCAGAAGAGTTTAATAAAACCTTGGTGACAGTCAGCAGAACTAAGTCTTAAGCCTATTCTAAGTGGGTTCTTCAGCATTTATATCCAGATTAATTGAATGACCTTTTACAAATGTTCTGAGCCTGAGATCCATCAGGAGATCTCACTTAAGATTCCCTGAATACTTTCTCTGGTCTGGAAACGGGCTGCGGCTCTTTGTCTGGCATACCGATCTGCTGCCGTGTTCATCCACGACCAGCTCTGTCCCCTCTCATTTCCCCGCCTCAAACAAACACGAAAGCCCCCCGTGACCCCCCTCCCCCCACGGGGCCCTTCAATAAGGCAATCTAATCCATCTCACAAATGGCCCAGAGATTTCTCTGCGGAACGTCGTAAGAAAATGTGAAATCTGATAAACAGAGCAGGCGATCATGAGGTCAGCAGGGGTCACACAGTGTAATTATCTGCTGCTCCTGCAGGTCAACCACAGCCATGTTGGCGTTTGAAGGTTGAATTGCTACAATCAGGTATGAGCGTACCCCCACCCCCCCAACCGACACACACACACAAACGCACACACTTTCCCATGCATCTATCCAGCCATCCACACCATCAGTTGCTTCGTCGCTGGGTTCAGTGATTATTCTGATTCCGTCAGCAAATCGGCACAGGACTCTGATGGTCGTTGTCGTACTCAGCCATTAAGCACCTTGCTTAAGTGAGAGGCCAGTTAGTACAGGACAGAGATGGAAAGGCCTGCCTGTTAGCTGAGAGTGAACATGTCATCTTCATCCTGACCTGTGAACGTTTCTGTGTTCTTTGTCATCATCAGCATCAAATTGGCAGCGGTCCCTTGCTGGCCATGAAAGAAGCGGTGAGCGCTGCTTCAGGAAGAAGATAAATGGCGAAGCCTCACCACTTATCTTACTTGTGTATCTGCCAGAGAGCAAAAGCCTTTTTTCCCCCTCTTCTTCTTCGCTCCGTGCCTGACTTGTAATGGTATCAAGCTGAGGGGAGTGAGTAGCTGCTGTCCCTGCTCCATCAGTGGAAATATAGAACCTACGTTAGCTCTGATTGCTCATGTCTGCACCCAGTGTGGCCTTACTCTCTTAAACTGGACGTAAATCTGCCGTGGTGACCTTCTCATCAGCCAGACCTGTTATTCTCCCTACCTGAGCCACAGCGAGGAAGCGCTGCCAAGTCTCAGAGCCAAAGAGACAGAGCAGTGGTTTTGAGGAGAGAGGGGTTGTTGGTGGAGGTGGGGGTGTTGGAAATAAGGAAGGAGATATGAGACTCCATCCAGCAAGCAGTTAGCTACAGATCAGCCCTGGGGGACAGCTAATCGATGGGGCTGTCGTCCGGCCTCATCATCTAGCCAGCGCTGCCCCAATTTCCCCCTGATGAGCTGGAGGCCACAGCATGTAGAGGCTGGAGGGAGGTGAGAGTAGAGGGGAGCAGGCTGGGTGACAGAGCAGAGGAAGGTCAGTGCTGATAAGGGGGAAGCTCCACGCCGGAGCCTCGGAAGGAGAGAATGACACCAATTGGGTTCAGCACAGCAAAGCTCAGCCACTGGTGGCGTGTATGTCAGGAGTTAGGCTTGTTAGACAGCGGCCTAATAGGCAATAAGGGACACAGTTGTCACTTTGTGTATGATTGGTGCTGAGAACTTGGAGCTTGTGCGCTCAGCCTACTACACAATTCACTACCTCAGCCTGCACTGTTGGAGGGGGAAAAATCACAATTTAAAGTAAAAACAAAGTTTGACATTTCTCATAGAAATGAACCTCAATTGTGCTTCACTCATATAGTTGACGGAAAAGTGTTTTGACCCTCAGCTGGTTCATCAAAGATCTTCCAGCTGTGCCTCATTTTAACACCAAATACATGAGAACGGTTGAACTCCAGGTTGACCGGCCGGAGTTCAGTTTGGAGCTGTGTCCTGTTTCAGGAAGTGCAGAGTTCTGGGCTTCAGGACTGAAGGCTGCCGGGCTGAACCTGCATCTTCTCCTAAAATGAGATGCTGCAGAGGAGTCAGACAGAGTCACTGTGGATTTTGAAGCTTCTCACAGACCAAAACGAAACGACTGGCTGATGCACCTTCTGTCCCATTTATACCTTTCATTAAAATGTGATCTCTGTATCCAGTTACGTCATCTGGATAATGGCAAAGCGTGTTGGCAAGAAAAGCATGAAAGCACGCTGAGCAGACGTTCTGTAGATCATCATGTTGCCTGAAGGCGTGGTGAGACGAGCTGTTTGTGCTGCAGCTAAAAGCAGTAAAACCTGCTGCATTACCTGCTGCAGGTGTCTCTTCCTCCTGTCAGGTGAACACGTTCAGGTACAGCAAAGTCTATTATATAAGTATAGCGTAATGAATTCAAAATAAAATAAAATTTTGATTCTACATGTACAGTTCGGACGTTATTGACAAAATTTCACTGTGGTTGTTGTAGCGCCACCATCGGGTCAATTCATGATAAATTTTTTTTTCCAGAAGTCGTTAACGCACATCTCCACCAAATCTCTACAGACTAATTTATTCACGAGATAACCACATCTTGTAGAATAATCCACACCAAATTTGGCAGCCAATTGTAACAAAATGACAAAGAATATCAAAAAAAACAAGAAAAATTAATCTAAAACTTCTTTTCTGGCTTGATCCAGACATTCGACAAGCAAAATTTTGTGACAATTGTGACAAAAAAAATTTATATGAGACACAAAAAACTGTTTTGGGAAAAATTCAAAATAGCAGAAAATCTAGTCAGGCAGAAATGGTGTTTTTAAGACAAGCTTGGTCCTCTATGCTTTCCATAGTAGAGTTGACTACAGTTGTAGAGTAGTGACTATTTAGAAGATCAGCTTTTTTATTTTATGATTCAGTATTGGAATTGTTTAAATTTGAATCGCAATTAATCTACCCCACCCCCCATGTTAGCTTGATGGTTGTGTGGTAGCCGCCATGGCTGAACACATGAAGAATTCATCAGAAATGTGCCAGAGAAGATTTACAACACGCTGTTACCGTGAAGAGACGGTTTACATGCATGTTAAAATGATTATACCTGGATTAAACCAATAATTACGGACTAAGCATGTAAGCATACATAAGCATATGTAAGCGTACGTTAGTGTATGTAAGCGTACATACACATACAGTACATGAGCATATGTAAGCTTATGTAAGCGTACATTAGCGTACGTTAGCGTATGTAAGCATATGCTAGTGTATGTTAGCGTACGTAAGCATATGGTGTATGTAAGCATACGTTAGCATATGCTAGTGTACGTAAGCATATGTAAGCGTATGTTAGCTTATGTTAGCGTAAGCGTATGTTAGCATATATAAGCATACGTCTAACATCTGTAAGCATACATAAGCATATGTTAGCTTACGTTACCGTATGTAAGCATATGCTAGTGTATGTTAGCGTACGTAAGCATATGGTGTATGTAAGCATACGTTAGCATATGCTAGTGTACGTAAGCATATGTAAGCGTATGTTAGCTTATGTTAGCGTAAGCGTATGTTAGCATATATAAGCGTACGTCTAACATCTGTAAGCATACATAAGCATATGTTAGCTTATGTTACCGTATGTAAGCATATGCTAGTGTATGTTAGCGTACGTAAGCATATGGTGTATGTAAGCATACGTTAGCATATGCTAGTGTACGTAAGCATATGTTAGCTTATGTTAGCGTAAGCGTATGTTAGCGTATATAAGCGTACGTCTAACATCTGTAAGCATACATAAGCATATGTTAGCTTATGTTAGTGTATGTAAGCATATGTAGTGAGTGTGAGTGTTTGTGAAGCGTCCTAACAGCAGTTAGATTTACGCTCTTATTAAACGCTCGTGTTCCTTCATGTGAGCGAGGTTTGCTCAGGCCTGCAGGCAGGTCGCTGGCGTCGCACTCCATCTTTGAAGTGTGTGCCTGTGGAAGCCATTCTTCCTCTTCCTCCTACAACAAGAGCTCCCCGAAGCCTCATTAGTCACAGTCACCTCTGAGGAAAGGAGGAAGAGTTCAGGCCAGAGCCAGCGAGTTTAACGCTAGAATCCACCATCTATCACAATCTCTGATCCGAGATGACGGACAGATTTCACCGAGGCTGAAGATCTACGGGTGTTTTCACACCGACGTGGTTTCATCCGCTTTAGTTGTGCAGGTCTTAACGCAGCAAGAAAACAAACACAGCGAGGCGTTCAGGGCTTCCAGGAAAACTCAGGATCGGTTTGTTGTAGTCTGAACATGATCTGATATACAGAGTCCTCCATAAATATTGGCAGCCTTGGTAAATAAAAGCAAAACGGGCTGTTAAAAAAAAAAAAAAATTCTATTGTTTATTGTCTTCATCTTTCATTCAAAATATTAACAAAAATATAATCTTTAATTAATGTAGAATAATGGAAAGGAAAAAGAAATTCTTATCATGAAACAAATATTTTTCTGGATGCCTCACATGCTGTTTAGATCTTTTTTCTAGATTTATCTTTTAGAAAGAATTTAAAAAATATATATATATCAGACTTTGAAAAGAAAGTAAATGATTTTTAAAAACCAAAATTATTCATCTTTTTTTAAAACCTATTTAGATAGCAATTGAAATTGAAGGAAAAGTAAAGTGACAAAATGCCTTTAGACAGCAGAGGGTTGATGAAGGTACTTTCATGCTGCTTCATATAAACTGAGATAAAAAAAAAATAAAGGCGAAACAGTGCATGGATGTTTTGGGACGCTGGAACTCGTGTGTGCTGTGTGAAAACACGCTTCGCTGCAGCTTTTACAGACTGAAGCCGGTTCAGTAAAATCAGCCCTGAACAACTCATACCAAACCAGATTTTCTTATACTGAAAGGCCAATAAATCAACATACATCCATATTTAGTTTGTACCCTGCAGACGCTTTAAGGAAGTGGAAATTCGAGGGCAACACGAGGTCATTTATTAGACACGCGTGTGATGGGCCCAGTGTAATATCCTTCATAATTGGTGCACAGATGTCACATATGCTGTTGACATTTCACCGAGCAGAAACAATTTGGCCGTGCAAAATAAGTGGAGGAAGAGGCCAAGAGGTATGAGGACTGAGGAGGAGGAGGAGGAGGATGAAGAGGGAGAGACGGAGAGCAACAATCCGTAAATAATCCTGGNGAGGCCAAGAGGTATGAGAACTGAGGAGGAGGAGGAGGAGGATGAAGAGGGAAAGACGGAGAGACGGAGAGCAACAATCCGTAAATAATCCTGGAGGAATCCCATTAGTGGAGGAAAAAACAAAAAGATGAGATAAAGCAAAAGTGGAGTGGGTGTGATGTCAGTGAAGACAGACACTACTGGATGTGGGAA
>VXCM01009861.1:0-11164 GCA_014773175.1 Lucifuga dentata | reverse complement strand
AGAGCCAGTGCTGCCGCAGCCAAACGGGGCGCCGCCATCAAGCTATTTATGGTCTTTACTGATTTATAGTCAGATTAGAATGTAAATCCCGGTGTAAACACATGTTAAAGGATTGTTGTTAACTCACTTGTTATTTAATAGTAAGTTAAGCAATAACATTAGACACTGGTGTATCAAAAAAATAAAAAAAAAATAAGTAAAAAATGTTTTTTATTTTATTCACTAATTGATACTGTTAAAATGTTGTGGCCATGGCATTTTTTCTCTGTCTTAACTACTTTAAAGTAAAGTGGCAGGAAGCCAGCAGTGCTGAAATTCTAATTAAGTTTCATCGTCAAGGTCATTAGTGAGCATTCTAGTCATGTCAGGCATCGGGTAAAAGAGCTTTCTTTCACCTTATCGCAGCACATTTGTTGAGTTTGAAGGCTATTTATCTCTCTCTCTCTCTCCACATCAGAGAAAGGGGCTTCACGACTTCAGCCTCCTGTCAGTTACAGCCACATTCATTTCTGCCCTCAGATCTTTTTCTGGGATTCTTTCATTTTTATGGAGGATAAGGGCAACACAGGAAGCCTCCACCACAAAAGCAGAGTAGTCCTTTGGCAAACTGTATGTCTAGACACCTAATTCAAATATGACCGTGTGAGTGATGGCATCACCTGTGGACGAGATTGAGTGCAGGGAGAGATTCTGTCAACACCCCAGCAGACCGGATCCATAGCTCAATCTGATTTCTGTTGATTCTAGATGTTTCTCCTTTTACTATCATTATTGAGCTGGCAGTTGTCCTCTTGCCTTTGCAGGGATGCTTGCTTTCTCTTTTGCTCTCTCTATCATCCCTCCTTGTTCTCTCTAAAGCCAAGTAAATTATCAGATTGTTCCGGAACTGTAAGAGCAACCTATTTACAATCCGCCCGCAATCCTGAACTGCGACGCCATTATGGAAAGATCCGATAAAGTCATTCAGCTGAGTCACGCGCGTGGAATGAAAGGACCGACACCCTTTTAACTTGCTATCTGTGCAGTATTTGCTTCCAAATGAGACTTAAGTTCAAGTTGGTCTAATTTCCAAAACCCGGCACGAAATTGCTTATTTTACTTGACTGGAATGATTTTGGCCCGGGGGGCGAAACCTGTGCTGAAAACCTGCGCTGCATATCAGACTGATGCCTACTGTGTTTTGGGTGCTTACACATTCTAAAAGATATAAGAATGACAAACCTCCCAAACAGTGACTAGGATTTTATAGCCCAAAACACTTAACAGGTTGACTATTTTCACTGTTTTGCAGCATATTTATATTCATATAGGTATATTCAGACAAATGGGTAACTTGTCCTCGTCCTTTGAATAAGCCATCCTCCTCCACAAAGATTCTGAGACTGTGTGTGTGTGTGTGTGTGTGTGTGTGTGTGTTCTGTGGATAGATTTGACAAAGGTTGAACTGGTTTTGGTGGAAATTCGTTCTTCTTGGGAAAAAAATGGCATTGCACAACAAAAACAAAGCCTCCTTCCATCTTGAAAGGCTGGTGGAGGGAGCGTCAGGGTTCGGGGGCCTCTTTGCTGCTGGACATCTTAGCATGAATTGAAGTCATGTTGGGAACGGCTGTTTTTGAGTCTTTCTGCAAAGCTGTCTCTTTTGTACCTCCCTTCATTCCGTCATGTGCCTCTCCCAACAAGCGAAACACTCCTCTTTCCAGAGTTGTAAGTAGGCCTGGCTGGTCACAGAGGGTCATTCTGGTTTGTTGACTTAATCCATGTCTGATGTTGTCTCAGCTCCTCAAATGACTGTGGAGGCGAGCTGGCCTCTCCATTCGGCGGTCTGATGAGACCTCTCCTCAGAGCCCGCCGCTCAGTCTGATCTGAAAGCTGATGAGAGATGGCCAACGACAATGCACCGGCATCGTTGGGAGAAGGTTTAAGCTGTGGCATCTGGCGGGGCGGAGGGGGAACGAGCAGAACGAGGTTCACGGCAGAGGGGAGCACAGAACACATCTGCTCCGTTTCCTAACGGTTACCGAAGCAGTAAAAACATGTATCGCCCTTCATTAACTGTGTGCAGGCGATGCGTGGGTTGCTGATGCTGTTAAGTAACGTTATTGGGTGGTGCGTGCTGCTGCTTAGCCGCGGCGTGCAGCGGCAAACACGGAGCCTATTGAGTAACAACTTGATTTCTCATTACAGATGCACATCAGAATTGAAGCGAGTAAGTGCGTTATTCATGTCGCAATCGGATTTGAGTTGAGAGATACCCATAGCCAATCCACCTGGCGTGCTGTTGGATCGTCACGCTTTAGATATTTTACATTTTTGCTTTACCTCACACATACCCAGCTTTAGATATTTGCAACTGGGCGATGCCAGTATGAGAGCTTGTTGTCATTGAGCAACTTGACTGGAGAAGAGCATTAAATGCCTTGCTCCTTGGCATCTCACTGGCAGCTGTTACAGCAAGACAGAGCATCAGTTATTCTTTGTTAGTCCACAGATCTGAACTGGCAACCTTTTTGGTCACAGAAGAACACAATCCTTATCTCTTGAACATTGCTGCAGCTGGATATTCAGCATAATTGCACAAGTTCTGAAGTGTCCTGTGTGATCATGCACATGTTAAGGTGTGTGTGTGTGTGTGTGTGTGTGTGTGTGTGTGTGTGTGTGTGTGTGTGTGTGTGAGAGAAAGAGAGAGAGAAAGTGAGTGTGTGCATCTCTTCATTTTGGTAATGGAAATGCTGGGAAGCCTTTATTAGTTGCCACGGGTAATGGAATGAGAACATATGTATAATTTAAGGCTCTGCTACAGGCTCCCAAAGGAGCCAAGTCTCACACACTTACACACACGCACACACAAGCACACAGAGTCTATATCTCTCAGTGACGCACAAACACGCACAAACATCTGCAAGAAGCGTAATCACCAGCAGTGTTTCTTCATCTGACTGAATGAAAGTGGCACTAATACGGCACTGTAGCTTCAGCCACCAAATCTGCTCTCTGCTTATTATTCTGTGAGCTGGCCTGGATGACTCAAAGCCTGCAGCATGATAATGTGGAGCGCACACACACCAGCTGAAAGCAGAGTTCAGCGTATTGAGCAGGAGAGCAGACGTGGTTACAGTAAAGGGAAAGTCTGGGATTTGCAGGTGCCCGCTGCATCGATCAGTATAAATCCTGTTCATTAATTCAGAAACGAATATTTTCATTCAAGATTTGGCTTGCAGAGAGAGAGATTGGCTCCAGTGTTAGTTGAGCATTGAGCTGGTGAGTGTTTTAAGGTTCTATTTGGGGATCTTTATCCCCAAAATGTCAGTGAGACCTCCTGGATTCAAGCTGGAATCTGTCTGTGCTGCTAAAGAAAAAAAAAAAAAAAAATTGGAATAGGCTGCAGCCTATCACAGGGCTGATCCACAGAGGCTGACATTCACACACGGGCGGTTTTCCAATTCATCTCCACCTGCACATCTTTTCCAGGAAATCCAACATGTAAACTCCTCCAGTCAGATTTGAACCCAGGACACCAAGACACTGTCACCTCAGAATGCTATACAAATGATCAAAAGCTATTTTTGGGCTCATGCAGATATGGCCTGTACCACATTTGGCAAAGATTGGATTTGTATAAGGAAAGGGACAGGACACACAGGACATTTTCCAGGATTTAAGCTTTTACAGGATATTAATGAAACCACAAAATCTGTTTAGTTCCCTAAGTTTGTCTAAAAACATGTAAAGATGGTGCATTAAAAATAGTTAAAAGTGACCAAACAAATGGGACCAACTACATTACCTGCCCGTCAGGGGTAAATAATGTGTTCTACTGTCATGCCAAATCCTGTATGAGAGATTATTTCAATATATATTTATATATATAATGCATTATATATTGAACTATTTTCTGCCATCACAAAGGCAGTGTTCAGTCCAGGCTAAAGCTTTAAGATGATTTAGACATCAAAGAAAATACTATCCGGCATCAAATATCTTTTCCGGCGCCTTTGAGCGTGAAAATCGATGCATTGTCACTGCTTTTTGCCCTTTAATTTGTATTTGCCAAACGGCATTCCAAAACACATTTGACTGTCATGTCATTAACATCCACTCCGTTTCCTTCTGTTTGTGTATGCAATTTGCATTCGATTTGTAGCATCGAGCTGTAATTTGCATAGCCCATATCCTGTGTGTGTGTGTGTGTGTGTGTGTGTGTGTGTGTTGTAAGATGCAGGCCGCCAAGCAATGAGTCGGGACGTCGCAATGACTGCACGACACCAAGAACGTCTTCCTGCTTCCCAGCCAAAACAGCTCCACTGTGTCTCGTCTCAAAGCCGGAATGTCCCTCATTTGACGAGCAATTCGGATTCCCAAAAGCGGTCCACAAAAAGAGCGGTGGCTTACACTGCCTATCTCCCCTCTTTTTTTTTTTTTTTTTTTTTTTTTTTTAAACAATGGAGTGCGAGAATGCAATCATTGTGGCCGTTTCAGATGGGAAGACGATTTGGAAAGGGGAGAGAGGAGACGGGATGAGGGAGAGGTAGAGGACAGAGTAAGTAGCGAAGGGATAAAGAGAGGCGGAGTGGGAGAGAGAAGGAAATGATGAAGATATGAGAGAGGAAAGGAAAGAAGGAGGAGAGGAAAAAGATGAATGAAAGATAGCAGGAGGATGGGACATGATAGGAGAGAGAGAGACAGAATCTCCTCCAGTGCCGTGGCAACCCTGACGATGTCATTTCCTCTTGGCTTGTGATACGTGTGCTAGAAGACCCACACAGACCCTCACACACACACACACACACACACACACACACACACACACAGACACACAAAACACACACTCACCTTCTCATTCTATTAATCTCTCCCTCTCTGCTCCAAGTTAGCTTGGAGTCTCCCTTGAGACTGATTATTTTTGTGTGTGTGTGCGCGCGTGTCCGTGTGCGTGCGTGCGTGCGTGCATCCGTTTGTGTGTGTGTGTGTGTGTGTGTGTATGTTTTTCTGTCTCCAGTTTTCTATTTCTCCCATTTGTTTCCCAGCTCATGGCAGACACTTGCTGTAATAAAGTAAATGAGGTTGGGAAATGGTGAGACTCAAGGTGATATTTCAGCACGCCACTCTCCAGCAACAACACTGGGGGGGGGGGNTGGGGGGGGGGGAGATGTCTGAATGTGTGTGTGTGTGTGTGTATTTTGTAAGTGTACAGCGAAGCTCACTGTATGCATGTGCATGAGGTTTGCACGCCAACGCCTGAGTTGCAAGCAATACGTGTAATAGTGGCGGCAGCGGCGGCGGCAACTCGAGTCAGAACATCAGCTTTTCCCGCCATTTTGGCTTCAACGAATCGGTTTTAAAGGAAGGAGTTGTTTCTACAGCTAGCAGAGAGAGGCTAGAGCAGGTTTCAGAGGTACCTGCTTATGGCCAAGGAAGCCGCTTGGGGTTGAGTTATCCATACTACACACACACACTGTACATCTCCACACAAGCAGTTAGACCTGCGCTAACTGCTGAAGCACCAAGTGGTTGTTACATAACAGAAAAGAAAAAAAAAAANTTTTTTTTTTTTTTTTTTTTTTTTCTTCGTCTGACATTGTCTGACTTCCACGTTGCTGGAGCAGCAAGGGAATTAATTTTATTATTCCTCAGCTGGAAGCCGCGAGGATGCAGGAAGGTTTGCAAGGAGTTGAAGCCAGCAGACCATCATGGCAAGTTTGATGGAGGAATTAGGCAAATTCAAGCATATTTATGCAGCATTCGTACAATCAAGTGTGATATGTTAGACCTTATAACCCAAAATATGAATTGTAAATTGCCCTAAATGCATCTTGATTTTTATTTATTGTTTTGGTCTCTGCAGACTCGAGCGTTTACAAATGCCTCTAATTGTTCCCAAAGAAACATAAGCCATTAAATGCAAAAATGGGCTAAATTTCTCAGATTTACTGCAATCATAAATTTATTTCTGCTGTTTGTTTTATTATAATTAAGCTGAAGTGCCTGAGTGATCTTGTTCAGCCGTTTTAGTTCTAATAGTTGTACACAAAAAGGCCACTTTATCCTCATAATTCCTATCTACAAAGAACATTCTTATTTTTACAGCAATTTTCACCGTGATATGTTTCATTCTGTCACCTTATTTACAGAAAAAAAAACCTAGAAAATTATTTTTGTTATACATTTTTTGTAAAGTTAAAGCTGAGAAGATGAGAATTGGGTGGCATTTGTAGACTTAAGTTATTATGATAAATTAATTACAATAAATAAATTAATACATAGGTACAGTGCAAAATGTTAGAAGCTCTTTTAGAAGACATTTGCTTTCAGTGTTTTTTATTGTAGAGAAATACTGTTTTTGTGAATAATATTTTAGGATTTATGTTCTTCAAAATATTTGGTTTTATTGCTTTGTTTGTCATTAGATGCTTTTAGTTAGACCCTTGTATGCCTCTTATCACAGTTAAAGTAGGTAAATTTAATAATATTTCCAGGTCTTATGCTTTTTATTATGCTAACATGAAGAAATCAGATTAGATGAGATCAGATGAAACTTAATGATCCCCAAAGGGCCGCTGTAGCACCAGGGACAGGAAGTACCACAGATTAGAGCTCAACGGTATATTAAAGATAAAACTGTAAACAATTACAACATGAAAATAACCATATTAGCTAAATTATTGGGGGAAAAAAGCAGATTCATAGCGTGAAAAAAGATGTTTGGTGCATCATATTCATTAAAATCTGTATGAATATGTTAATTCAGACTGTCTGAAATATTTCAGTATCTTTTGTAATTGGTGCAATATCCAAACAGCTCTGTGTGTGTGGGTGTGTGTGTGTGTGTTTGTGTTTGTGTATGGGTGTTTAACGATTATGTAATCATTTGTGATGTTTGGACCCCTGGCTGCTCGGGCTGACAAACTCTTTGCCAAGAATAGCGATTTGAATTCTTCTACTCCAGGGGACATGTTTGCTTTAGCCGACCATTTCCACAAGTCCCATGTCTCCTTAGATCCAAATCACAAATGCACACATACACACACACACCAACCCAATCAGAATCCAAAGACAGTTTAGCATTTCACAAATTCTCTCTTTCTTTCATGCACACGCTGATACACATGTACTTTATATGCCCTAAATACAGTATGTAAAAAGGGAACAAACATTTTTACAGCAATTTTCGATATGTCTGCTTGTGTTTTTAATATAAACCAGCACTTTAATCATACACAAACATAGTTGTCTATGCATGGGTGCATAAATGAGTCATGTTTGGTATCTTCCTCTGCTGAGGTCTGTTCCTGCGAGGGAAGCTCCAACCAGGGAGGTTTCCCCATCCTTCAACTTCACACACACTCTCACACACATAAATGCGCCCATGCAAATTCAAGCTGACACACACACACAGGCCCACGCACACTTTGACATTTTATACAATGAAACCAAGGAGGAGGACGGGAATGTCAAGCGCAAGAGGCGTCCTCCCCTGTTTGGGCCTAGTTTCTGATGCGGACTGACACATCACGCAGCTTGGTGGCTGTGCCATTTATACAGATTAGATTGTGATGTGGATGTTACCAGGAGAGAGAGAGAGTAGAGAGAGAGAGAGAGAAAGATCATTATGTGGCATGTCCAACAGAGACGTAGGCAGCCTATGTGTTCCTGTCGTCCCCTCAAAGTGTTTCTCGATAATTTAAATGTCTGTCACAAACTGTCCGTCTCTGCTACGGCCTTAATTATTTCTGGCCTGTTGCGTCTTTGCTCCTTTGCATCCAGTCTGAGGTCGTGTCAGCATTCTGCTCGCGTTTATTTGCTGCCTTGAGTGTGAATGTGGACGATTCTGTGCATCCTGTCTTCTATATAAACAGCGTAAAAGAGAACAGGAAAATGCCAACAAAAAAGGGGGAAAGGGAAAGTGAAAGGAAGTGTTCCAGAAGACTCAAAGAAGGGAAAATGAAAGCAGGAAGTAAGGGTAAGGGTACACCTCCCACCAGGCCTCTCTGCAGGTTGTTAGCCATGCTTGCAGAAACACAGCTTCATTTTTGTTGACTACCGGAGCAAAATAATTGGCCGATAACGACTCATCAGAATGCAGATGATACGTATGATGTCTGAGACGATTGATGGCGGCGTAAACAAGCAAACGGGCGGATTATTTCATTTCTGTCACGAAGACAGAAAGATGGTGTGGGGAGTAAAATTTTGTATTTATGATGTGGCAAAACCAGAATTGCCAATGATGCAAAAAGGATGGTTGAATGTTTTTGCGACTCACATCTCAAGGTTTCCTGTGAATGGAGGAAATAAACTTGACAATAGCTCAGATACTTGCTACTTAATATGTACTTAATTTTAAATTTACATATGTATAAAAATAATTGCAGTACTTTTCAGCTGCAGGTTTTGTTCTTTTTTTGTAGAATCATTTAAATATTACATTTTTAAGGGAAATTTTCCAGCGGATTTCTAAATTTTCCCATTCAAAGTTTACTATTAGTCGTCTTTGTAACTAAAATGTATTGATTACTTGTGGAATATCCTGCCTTGGCAAGATTGTCACAAGTCTTTGGTAATGAAAAATAAGCGACTTTTGCCAAAAATGGTTTTGTCGCTCTCAGTATATCGATCAGGCTCTATTTGTGACATAAAACAGTGAAACTAGAACATAAAACTCTGCAGGGAAACAAACGGCTGAACAACACACATTTCAAGTTTAAAGGGCTGACGCGGCATTTGGTTTATGTTTCCGTGACGTGGTTAATGTTTGGAGCCGTTTCAGCAACTTTCACAGCCTGAAAGTGTTGCTGTGGTGAATCACAATTAACTGACGGAGCTTTTCACAAGAATCTGTTGATCGTTCCTTGTGCCGCACCAAGAAAACAATCACAAAGGGCTATGAGTCAGAATTAAACGATGAACGTGATGGCAGAGGAACATCCCTCGTGAATGGCATCATCACACCCTCGTTTGTTGCTCTCGTTTAGCCCCCGTCAGTCTTCCTGATGACTGGCCAGCGACCGCAACACTTTGCATCCAGCACAGCGGAGCCGAACGGAGCTACATGATGAATCCCAGCCTCGCTAAACTTTCTGGAGTGGAGTAATAAAAGTGTTTATGCATTCACATCGGCTCAAAGAAGGCAGTAGCTCCTTTATTAAGGGCAACCCCTCCACCCCTCCAAACAGCTCTCATAAGTGGGTGACCTGTGCTAATTCTGTTTCTCTAAGCTGTCCCTATTAAACATGAACATGTAGCTTCAGGGCGCCGTTGGTATTGGGGGAAAGTGTATTATTTAGGTCAAATTCAAGCATTTTTGCCCTTTAGACTTATCGTTTAATTACCCTTGACTTTGTGTGGCTTTCAAGTCGGATGGGAATTTTTCCCTTCAGGACTTTACTCCTAGTTAACTGGACTTTGCCCATAAACTGTGTCTTTTGATCTCCTTAGATGCAGATTATGTGAAATGCAGCCTCAAGGGGGCACAAGCCAGTGTCCTCCTTGTGCCGGTCCCAAGCCCGAATAAATGCAGAGGGTTGTGTCAGGAAGGGCATCCGACGTAAAACCTATGCCAAAGCAAAGATGCGAATCATTCCTCAGATGATTCGTTGTGGTGACCCCTGAAGGGAAAGCCGAAAGGAAAAGAAGAAGATGCAGATTATGTGAAACACGCGTTTCAAATTTTGAAAGAAAACCATTTATAATGCTGATGAGCAAGCCGATTCATAATTTTAAGGTGATGGAAACAAACTTACACTATACCATGAAGTTATGATGTCCAAAATCATACATAATGGCTCGTCCTGATTTTTAAGATATATATTTTGATATATCACCCAGGTAGTGTTTAGAAGTGTGACTGTGTGGCAAAAAGCAAGTGTAATTCTTTACTTTTTCCACCTTTTCCTAATTGGAAAACAAACATTCAGCAGGAACATTAATCTAACAAATATTTAATTAAATCCCAATCTGTCCTATTTTAACAAGTCAACAGCAGATGGGGAATAGGCAGAGAAAACGAAGATATGGTACAAAAAAAGGAATGAGCTTTATCACTTATTTTACTGGAATAGTAAACAAATTCATGGAATTATGTGAGCTTGTATTAGTTATATGGAATGTTAAAACAGGAAAATTATGGGTGCAGATGATGCATTCAGGGACATTTCTCCTCAGCTAAGTCAACTCTCAGCAATCGTGGTCCTCGCCCTTCCCTGTATGCTTTTAATGATACCTGCACTGATTGATGCGTGATGGGAACTTCGCTACCAGCAGCGGCCATTTTTGAAGCATCAGCACTTCCCCACAGTGGACAGCTCAACCTGAGCGCACCTGCAGAGTCTTCCTCAATTAGTGGAGCTGCAGGCGAGAGCGCACATGCGTGTGAACTGTCAGCTTGCTGCTCGTTCTTTCCCTGAGTAGAACGCGGTGGCCCGGCCTCTCGCCGAGCTCATTTTCCCCTTCACTCCATGTGAAGGCTGCCGTCACGCGGAGGGAAGGATGGAAGAGAAGAGAATAAAGGAAGAAAGAAGGAGCGAATTGGAGGGAGGTGGAGAAAATGAATGGTGAAGGAGAGATTTTTAAAGAAAGCCAGACGTGCGGAGGAATAGATTGAGGCCTAAGAAGAAGAGGCAGTTAAAAAAGAAGGATTGAGACAGGGAGAAGGGAAACAGAGGAAGACAGAAAGGTAAACAGAAAGACTCATCTGAACACACATCTGGGCTCAAATGATTGACGGCAGCTTTAATGTTTAAAGGCTTGCAGCAGTACAGAGGCTCACTTAAATGGAATGAAAGGAATGGAGGACCAGAGTGTAAAGACTGAGGAGTTTTCATTACCTGGTTTATTGAAAGATAGATACACACACACACACACACACAGATGTATGCACACGTCATTTCTTGCTTTAGACATTGGTGGAAGAAGTCTAATCTGTCACTTTCTACACCAAAGTGTAAAATTATCCTTAAACAAGTAAAAGTCCTGTTGTTTTTCTTAAAGGACCATACCATCCATTTTACATGTTTGAGCCTAATTTATGCAATTTTCATACACAGAATTTAACTGACAAGCATACTACTGGAACGGTGAATAATTGTTTTCCCCCATCTTGCAGATATTTAATGCAGCCTCAAGGGGGCACAAGCCAGTGTCCTCCTTGTGCCGGTCCCAAGCCCGAATA